>VDFB02266040.1:0-12050 GCA_007258455.2 Sequoia sempervirens
GAGACATGCAAAATTAACATTCTGCATTTGATTAGGTTCATTCGTTTAGATTTCACATTAGGACCATTCATCAATTAATCAGGTGCACTTTCATCCATTCATTAGGTAATTTCATCTCCTAGGATCATTTATTTAAAATCAAATAAACATTATCATTAGCCCTTTAATAAATCAAACATCCATTTAAATCAAATCCTAAATCATATTCCATCATTTTCTAATTCAAATAAATCAAATATCAAAGTCCTGAAAGTCAACTCACCTAATCATCATTAAACTAACATAATCATCATTTATTTAATCTAACCATGATTAAATACTAATCTCACCCACTTGCATTCTCTAGATATCTCCACTTGCACAAATAAATCAATTTTATTGATTTATTAAAAACCCTCATTTTCCCTCAACATGACAAGTTGATTTGTCCCTCTAACATTGCATTTATTACTGTTTTTCTTGTCCCCCTCTCAAAATTTATTGCAAAATTTGAATTCAAATTCTCCCTCTCATGGGCACTCTTCCCAAATCTTGCACAACCATTGACCTATCACAACTTGACAAATGGCCTCTCCTCATTGGTGGATCTTTAGTCCCACATTCACCATCTTGGCCAATCTATCATCAAGAAAATCTATAAAAGAAGGTCTCCATTCTCATTGATGGATCCACAACTTTTATGCAAGGTTACTCTCTTAATTTGAGAACTCATCTTGCTCATCATTTCCATTGCATTTACATCATCTTGAGCTTTGATCAAGGGTTGGGAAAGGGTTACTAGCACATGTAACACCAATCCAATATGGAATAGGTGATTATCTTGCTTTTGAAATGTCTTCTTGATGTTGTTTTTGTTACTTGTGGCATTTCTTTAGCATAGATATTTTATTTCATAGAGGTATTTGCAGATTTGTATGTTTAGACTAACCCTTCTAATGAGTATTTGAGGTTGGTCTTACTTGCAGATTTAGGGTACTTCATTGTGGCGCTAGAAGGAGGGCATTTTGTTAGCACAACAGTTTGTTTTGTTAACACATATATGTTCGTTAACATAGTCCTATTAACACGCAGTTTCATTAACACACTGTTCGTTAACGCAGTCTCATTAACACACAGTTTGTTAGCACAGTCTCATTAACACACCAGTTTTTGTTAACACATTCAATGTTCGTTAACACATATGATGCTGCATTAACACAGAATATTTGTTAACACATATATGCTTGTTAATGCAGATAGTTTGTTAACACAGAAAATTGGTTAACGTAGACAATGTGTTAACACAGACAGTTTGTTAACAAAAATAGGCTAGTTAACACATATAGTTTGTTAACGCATGGATCTTGTTAATGCATATAGGAATTAAATGATGTTGCTGCATTCTTTGACACAGGAATTAGAATTTTTGAATACAAATTCAAATTTTTTTTAGAGCAGCAATAAATGTGTTACTTTTGTTAAGATGCTAGTATATTAAGATTGATATGTCTTGTGTATACTTTTTACAATACATGCATAAATCTTATTTGTAATGTTTGTAGGAAAAAGGTTAAGGTTGACATTTGAATCAAGCATTGGAAACGAGCGAGATTGGAGTTGAAGAAAAATTGTGCATTGGAGCTTGAAATTCACATAGCATTTTTAAATGTTTCCATTTCATGCTTAAATTTTTTGTTTTAAATCAACTCATCTCTTTTTGGTCTCTTAAAATGAACACTTCAATTTTTCGTTGCAAAGGGTTAAAAACAACATTAGACACTTACTAGCTTCAATTTGGGTTCTAAAAATTGAACAAAAACAACTCTCACACTTCATCTTGGTGTTTTAAAATGAATTCATCGTTGTTTTGAGGCTAAAACGAACAAGTGTCTAAATTGTGTGATTTTGTCTTTGGTACATTTTGAGTGTGTATCCTCTCCCCTTGCGCTTCGTGCGATCTAGGGTGCAAGAGAAACACTCAAAATGCATTTCATTGCTTTGGATCTAAATATCCAAAATCATTAGTCATTTTTTTTTTAGAAGTTAATGTTTAAAATAAATGAATCAAATAAACTTGATCCTCATCTGATTTGTCTTCTTTTTTATTGTTTGTTTTTGTCTTATAGGAAAGCAAGGAAGGAAAATGAGGAAGGAAAAGCGAAAGGAAAAGGTACAACGAACAACAAAGGTACAAATGAAGGAAAGCAAGGAGAAGGCTAGCAAAAGAAAATGAAAGGATTTTTTTTGAAAACTCAAAGTGTTTTTAAACGCTTAAAGTGTTTGTTTAACACTTTTTCACGAAATTGTTTACCTTTTCGCTCCTAGGACACTAATTTTTGTTTGGGTCTAAAAAGAACAATTTGATTTTTTCCATTCGCAAAAGGTTAAAATTCAAGCTTAGGCACTTACTAGATATTGTTTTGCGCTAAAAATTGGACAAGCAATCTTCATATTTCATTTGGTGCTTAAAACGAATCACATAATTGCTTTGAAGGCTATAAAACGAACAAGTGCTTGAATTGTGTGATTTTGTCTTTGGTGCATTTTGAGTGCGTATCTTCTCCCCTTGCGCTTCGTGTGATATAGGGTGCAAGAGAAACACTCAAAATGCATTTTATTGCTTTGAAGCACTTCGATTTGGGTTTAAATTGAACATCTTGTGCGAGTGTGAGTAGGGGCATTTTCGCGTACATTCTCTTTCTTTGTGCCATCAAAGATTGATCGAGTTACGGATTGTGTCTTTGCTTGCTTTTGTTTATCTTAGAGGGCCTGCCTTGGGGAAAAAGTACTCACCCAATGGAACGACTCAACTGGTAACACTCTAAATCCAAGAGTATTTCCAACCAGGATATAAATGTGGGTATTGGTTAAACACCATTATCATGCGGTTGGCTCTGACAAGATGGATCCGAAAGGGGACTCTTGTCATATGGGTCAATCTCCACGAACGGAAAGTCCTTACTAGAACCCATGTACTAGAATTTTCCAAAATCCTTGATCTATTTGTTGGTGCAAGAACGGTTGTTCTGAAGCCGCCCCACACTTTTACGGTCTTCTAGTAGAGATGGAAAACATGTCATGGGAGTTTCATGGGTGTTGATGCTTGGCTGCCCTGATTGACGATAATGAGCCGTGGAGGGGAGCTAGTGGGGTCAAGCATCTAACCATCCGCTAGAGATAAGCATAGCTGGACTTGTCCAAGTGGGAATCCAACAAATATTGTCTTACACATCCATAGGGCTTGTACTTGTTCTTCGTTTGAAAACATTGTATTCAAAAATATTTTGCAAACAAACATTCAACATGATTCTCAAAATTTCAAACCCTTTTGAAGACAAATATCATTGACTCAATCCATATGTTATTGCTTTCCCTTGGGATTCACATCCTTAGAGGTTCCTAAGCATTGGATTATACCTCAATTTGTCTTCTTTAGTAAACAATAGGAAAACCCTTGCCTTAAGTTCATTGAATTTCCACATAAAATATCTTGTGGGGTTTAAAGAAATTAAGACATTGGACATCTTAGTTTGAAACCTTAATCAAAGAAAGTGTTGTTGGTAAAATAAAGACATTAAGCAAAGCTAAGCAAAATGAACTTTCATGTGTGTTGAAGAATCCAAATCCCAAAAACACAAATCATTGATTGGAAATCCAAAATGTTCAAATCATTCCTTGGTTACAAAGGTCTTTAGGAAGCATATGCATGCTCTTCAATACCTAAGTCTAGGAAAACACAAAGTGTCTTTTTTAGGTTCACCTAAAGGATCAAAACAAATCAAACCTCTTTCATCCATCTTTCAAAACATCAAATCCATCTCACAAATCATCTTTTGAAAAATCTTGAAATCATCTTTGATACTAGGCTTTGTGGCAAAAAAAATCAAAATCATCCAAAAACATTGTGACCAAGTCCTTGAAAACATTTATCAAAACACCTTTGGCTAGGCATGTGTAGATGCATCCTTTTTGCATATACTTAGTCAAAAGTTATCAAAAAATCATCTTGTCTAGCTTAGTGTATGTAGATGAATCCTTCTCCATATACTTAGTGAAACAATCATCTTATTTGGGTAGGTGCGGTAGATGCATCCTTCTCCTCACACATATCCAAATCATCATCCTTTGAACACAACTATCCTTTAGATCATTATCAAACATCTTAGGGTCTTTTTGTTCAAAATCAAAATCAAAATCAAAATCAAGATCAAGGACAAAATCTCAAAATCCAAAAATCAAACCAATCAAAAATCCAAAGCCTAGTATTTCATTCAAGATCTATCAAAAAGACAAAAACATCCATAAAATCCATCTTTAAACATCACCATCATATCATCATCACATTTGATCCTAAAAGCATCCTAAAAACTTTCACTTTGGGACATAAAATAGAGATTAATCCAAAGAATCAAGAGATTCACCTCCCATATTCTCAAAGATTGATCCCCATTTTATGGTTCTAACTAGATCTCAATACAAGAAGAGTATGGAAGCCAACAAAGAAACACCCGCTTCAAGTGATCTTAGCCAAACCTCTCCTGAAATGAATCCCATTGGGGATGGAAATCTCACAATTAGCCTTCCAACATCATCGCAAAACCCACAAGAGGAAACCCAAGGGAAGGATCTTACCTTTGGAATGTCTCACGAAGAAATAGCTGAAATGCTCCAAAATCCAGACAACCATAGAATCATCAACATCATGATGAGACTTAACCCTTCGTTATACATGCTTGAACTAGCAAAACAAGGGGCCAAGTTGCGTTCGGATTTTGATGTGAGCACTATAGTAGAGACATATTTTCCACCAATCTCATCCACCATCCCCATTTCATCTACACCCCCATCTCAAAACATCACACAAAACATCCCGCAACTCACAACATCATTTTCCCCAACTCAACCCAACGTTAACAAGGGAAACACATTCCTCAATGCACTTCAATCACATCCCCTTGTGAATAACAAAAACTTGGACGCAAACACCACAGTGGAAAAAAAATCCTCCATAATCCATTACACCAAAATGTTCCTCTCACTTTACATTATGACCCATCATCAACATCTTTTCACGGAGCACCACAAACACCTCTTCTCACAAATCCACAAGAGGAGGGAGACATGTTAGGACCAGAGGGAATTTTCAACACCACAACACTCTCGCAAGGATTCACTCCCCTTACATTTCCACCTCTCCCACCATCACCATTGTCATCAACACCACTCCTTGGTTTAGGGCTTCCCCCTCTACCGAGTATCAATCAAAACAACATCCCAACCATCAATCAAAATATTTTTCCAAATGCTCAAAACTTATTGTTGACATCACAACAACAAACGACAAACACACAAGCAATGGAAACATCATCAAACACCCCCACAACATTGCAAAGCATGGTCTCTCAAGGGCCAATTACATCAACAACGCCACTTACCACATCAACAACACCATCCACCAATCACGTAATCAACACGACAACACCATCCACCAACCAAATAATCAACACAACATCATCATCTACCACCATTCCAAATCCACCAACACCTCCACCACCACCAACGTTCACCACATCAAACCAATTCGATGCAACATTACAAGCCACTTTTCAAAGAGGATACCAACAAGTGCAGAAACAAAAAGTCGTGCAACAAGTCGCTCAAGCTGTGCAAGCTTCCAAAGCTGCACAAGCCACATTACAAGCGCAACAAGCACAACAAGCCAAAGCTTTATTGCAACAGCAACAACAACAAGCTGCCCAAGCCGCACAAGCATTACAAGCACAAAGGGTTGCTCAAGCACAACTTTTATTACAACAACAAGCAGCGCAAGCGCAAGCTCAAGCACAACTTCTTGCACAAGCAGCACAAATGCAAGCATATCAGCAAGCACTAAAGCAATACCAAGAGCAGCAAGAAGCAGCAGAATTGGCAGCCCAACAACAAGCGTTGTGGGAACAACAACAAGCAGAACAACAAGCGTTGTTAGAATAGCAACAAGCACAGCAGCAAGCACAACAACAAGCGTTGTTGGAACAACAGCAAGCGCAACAACAAGCACAAATCCTAGCGCAACAACAAGCATTGTTCATCCAAAAGCAAGTAGAAGCCTACTTCGCCCGCCACAACATACCGATACCATTGAACAATGCACCAACCAATCCATCCATCCAAACCATGATTGCAACACCTCAAAACACATTCATCCCACCCCCTGATCCACAAAGTGATGTAACGACACAACTCAGGTTGTTATCACAACAAGTTCTCGACCTTCAATCAAGGCGAACAACCAAAATGCAGAGCAACTTGTGTCCCTATCCATTTGATAGGAGCCTAGACATGAAACCATTCCCTAAGGGATTTGAGATCCCTAAATTTGACAAATATCAAGGGACGGGAAACCTTGAAGATCACATCAAGGAATTCCAGGTTCATTGTATGGAGGTTGCATATGACGATACTTATCTGATGCGGCTATTCCCTAGGAGCTTGGCAGGAAACGCTATAGAATGGTTCTCTCGCTTACCCTCAGGCATCAGAACATTCCAGGAAATCAAAGATGAATTCATTAGAAACTACGCATGTAACATTACAATGGATGGTAGTCTCAAAGAACTATATGCTCTAAAATAAGGAAAAAATGAATCTTTTGCTTCATTTCTTCAACGATAGCGATCCAAGGCCAATCAGAGCAAGTGGACCATGCCAGAAGAACAACAAGTCTACACAATCATCACCAACCTTGAAAGCCGCTTGTCATTTCATCTTAAGGTTCAGGGAATCACAACCTATGATCAATTGATCTCCAAGGCGCTTAGCATCGAAAGAGCCCTTGCGACCCAACCCGCCGAATCAATGTCATATCACGAACCGCAAAACAACTGCCCATCATCTAATTACAATGATAAACCTCATACATGGGCAAGAAACAAGAACATCACTAATGATGGCATCGTCGATGCCCAGGTGGTCATTAGTGGTCCGCGTCAAAACACACCTACACAACAAATCCAAACACCAAATCAAAACATCCATCACACAACACATCAATCCAACAATAATCCCACCATCAATAACCTCAATGACCAAAGAGGACCACCTCAACGCAAGACTTATCCCAAATGAAAATACACTACTTTGGGAGAACCACTTGAGGACATCATGAAAAAGCTAATCGACGAAAAACTCATCCAAGCTCCTACATTTGAGAACTACCAAGAACCTGATGTCAAACCTCCTTGGTACAACGAAAATCAACTATGTGAGTTCCACAAAATCAAAGGCCACACCACAAACAATTGTATGAGACTCAACAACATGATCCAAGATCTCATCGACAAAAGAATCATAAATGTGGAAACACCTACTGGGAATCAGGATCTTAAAATCTACATGAATTTGATGCTGAATCATGGCAACAAAGGGAATAACAAGGATAAAGGAAAGGGCAGTGTAAATCATGTATATGAAACAGTTGTTGCCAACCTCAATGAAAACTGCATGGTCATCACCATTAAGGGCGCCCATACTGAAGATTGTGGAGTCACCACAAGAAGCGGCAAAGTCACCATTGCAGGGTCATCTCAACCAAATAGGGTCCCTTCATCTAGATCCAATGGCTATAGTGTCGTAGACCAACTCAAAAGAACACTAGCACACATCTCCATCATGGAGTTGTTAAAAATATCATCGGCCCATAAAAAGATCCTCGAAGAAGCATTAGCCTCATCCACCATCCCCGCAGATCTTGATGCGGAACAATTCCAAGCTATGGTCGAAAACATCATAACGCCTAACCTCCTTACATTTTCGGACCAAGATTTTCCCGCCCAACCATCTCATAATCGTGCACTTCACTTGGAAGCCATCGTAAATAAAAGCAAAATCAAAAGGGTCTTGGTGGATGGAGGTGCAGGTTTGAACATTTGTTCTCTTAGCCTCATTAAGCAGTTGAAAATAGCAGAAGACTCCATCGACAAAGGGAAAGGCATCACAATAAGAGCATATGATGACCAAGAAAGAGTGTCTCAAAGCACAATCAAACTCCCTATTCAAGTAGGGCCAACACTCATGGAAACCACTTGTCAGGTCTTGGACCTCGACTTGCCATACAATATCCTCCTGGAATGCCCATGGATCCACGCAATGAAAGTCGTAGCATCAACCTTCCACCAATGTGTAAAATTTACACATAATGGACAAGAGGTTACCATTCATGGAGATCCCGAAACATTTTCGTATTGCAAAAATCTTGAGGCCAAATATTACAAAATCCCCCAAGTTCCAAAGAACGATGAGGGCCCATCCACATCATACATTGACCCTGCCACTCTCATGTCCACTTCTACGACAGAGACACCCGTCATCCCCGCCATTCCCACCATCTCTGACATCAAGCTCATCATCCAGGAGGACGGTTGTGGAAGTTATAGGCTCCCTAATAATGCTTTTGTGATAGGAGAGTTACCTCAATCTCCTAGATCACGGGGACGTCCACAAGAAAATCAAGCTTCTACATCACAAACAAATCCTGAGGATTATCCTGAATTCACAAGATGGGGAGACCTTGGTCAAGAGGTTATTGAGACAGATCCATCCCACATGTTGTATCAAGATGAAAGACCGACACCTGAATTACCAATGGATGAGACAAGCAAAGGCTTACACATGATGCTTGCAATGGGTTATGATAGAAATCAAAGACTGGGACAAAATGACAATGGGTTCATAATACCTATCATGCCAGAGACGCGACCCATAACAAATCTTGGTCTTGGATGTGCCACTCCGAGAATAATCATACGTGGCCGAAGTCCTCCGGTTAGAGCTGCTAATGTCTCTCCTTAGCCAGTGCTAGTACAAGTACACTCACCAATAGTCACAGGTAGCAACACACATAACTTCATAACTAAGCCCTATATTAGTAGCGATGACGAAGATATCATATCCAATCTCCCTAGGTTATTCGAAGATACCACTCTGTGTATGATTAGTACCCTCTCCTTCAAATCTGATAGTCAAAATCATGAGATCAACTTAGTCTACCCCCAACTGATCGACTATGACCAACGAGGGCCACCAGTTCTCGATATATTCAAAAATGATGAAGCGCTCTCAGAATTCATGGGATTGAGAGATAACATTCCAAATGGAGATCATAAGGCAGGGTTTATAATGGAGTTGGACACACATGCTTATTACAAGGAAATGATTGAATCCTTTAGTCACAAAAGTGAAAAACTAAGAATCATATCCAAGTCCTTCAGTGAAAACCACACTGTGGCACTCTCTGACAAGAAAATAGTAAAAAGAAAGGACGTATCCAATGGTGAAAACCTCTTTGAGGTGCCCAAGGATGAAGGATTCAATCTTCCCTTAAGAGCTATTCATCAAGAGAAGTCAGCAGTCTTGGCCGAAAAATGCAACCTAGACAACCTACGAACAGAGGAGACCCCGCATATCACATTCTATGCGGAATCATTATTATCAAAAGAACAAGAACTCCTAGCAGCATTCCTAAAGGAAAGACAAATAAACTTTGCATGGAGTTATGCTGACATGCCAAGCCTTGATCCAGAGACTATGGTTCATCACTTACGGTGTATCCAGATGCAAAACCTGTCAGAAAAAAGCTCCGAAAAATGCATCCTCAAATTGCTTTGTTAGTCAAAATGGAGCTCAAAAAGCTATTAGATGTTGGATTCATCCGACCAATTGATTATCCAGAATGGGTATCGAGCTTGGTACCTATTTCAAAACCTGATGGAGCTATCGGAATCTGTACAGATTTTAGAGATTTGAACAAGGCATGTCCCAAGGATGATTTCCCGCTTCCCAACATTGACATGATAGTAGACATGATAGCAGGGCACAAGATGCTATCGTTAATGGATGGATTTTCAGGATATAACCAGATCATGATAGCAAAAGAAGACCAACACAAGACAGCTTTCACTTGTCCGTGGGGGACCTACTGCTGGAACATGATGCCATTCGGCCTAAAGAATGCAGGAACAACCTATCAAAGGGCCATGACGCTGATATTTCATGATATGATTCATAAAACAGTCGAAGACTATGTTGGCGACATCCTAGCTAAGTCAAGAAAAAGACAAGATCATATAGCAACCCTAAGTGCTATCTTTGACAAATTGGAGGAATACAAGGTTAGACTAAATCCCAAGAAGTGTGTCTTTGGCGTACAATCAGGAAAATTGCTAGGATACATAGTGTCCATGAGGGGTATCGAAGTGGATCCGGCAAAAGTGAAAGCAATCCTTGAGATGGAAGCATCAAGGAATCTAAAACAACTGAGAGGCCTCCAAGGAAGGCTCCAATCCATTAGAAGGTTCATAGCACAACTGGCAGACAAGTAGAATATGTATTCACACCTACTCCACAAGGGGGTAGTATACAAATGGGATATAAAGTGTGAAGAGGCATTTAACAAAATCAAGGAATATCTACTGACACCTCCAGTGTTAATGTCACCTATCCCAAAGAAGCCATTGATCTTATATGTGTCAACAACAACAACAACCCTTGGAGCTCTCCTAGCTCAACATGATGAAAATGGAACAGAGAGGGCCATCTACTATATCAATAGGACAATGGTCGGTCACGAGCTAAATTACTCCTTCATCGAAAAAGCTTTCCTTGTAGTAGTGTTTGCATCCCAAAAATTCAGACACTACATATTGGCACACAAGATAAAGCTCATTGCAAAAATTGATCCCCTCAAGTATCTCTTATCCAAGGCAATGCTCACAGGCAGAATGGAAAAATGGGTGATGATACTGTCAGAGTATGACATCGAGTATGTGGAAAGAAAATCCATTAAAGGTCAAGTTATTGCAGATCAACTAGCAGAAGCACCCATATATTATGAGAATCCTCTTGTATCTGAATTTCTAGATGAATCAATCTTTAACATCAATGTAGTCGATCACTGGAAATTATACTTCGACGGCTCATACACACAGCACGGATCAGGAGCTAGTATCTTCTACATCACCCCCCAAGGGGACTGCATACCAAGGTCATACAAACTAGCATTCCTTTGCACGAACAACATAGCGGAATACGAGGCTTTGACTATAGGTCTCAGGATAGCAGTGCAATGGAATATCATAGCCCTCAAAGTCTACGGAGACTCTCAGTTGATCATAAATCAAGTCAATGATGAATATTAGACTAAGGATGACAAGCTAACTCCATACAGGAAATTGGTGGAGACTCTCAAGGAATCCTTCATTGACATAACATTTGAGCAGATTCCAAGAACCAACAACAGAGCCGCTGACGCCATGGCTACAATTGGGTCTCTAGTAGACATCCCTCACAATGTGCCGAAATATGAATTTCTGATCGAGCAGCTTCTCGTTCCCACATTCGAGGTACCAGAATCTGAATATGTGTGTGAAATCGTTGGTCCTGGCAATCCTTGGTATCATGACATCTACACTTATCTTCGAATAGGAGTCATACCCGCTGACCTACCATCGAGCCTAAAACGAACCTTTATTAAAAAGGCATCTAGATTTGTCATCCTAGGAGATACCTTATACCGTAGAAGCATAGAAGGTACCTTACTACACTATCTAAATGTTGAGGAGGCATTAACCGCTCTAACCGAGGTTCATAATGGTATTTGTGGCTCACACTCGAGTGGAATGACCATTGCCAAGAAATTGTTGAGGCTGGGGTATTACGGCCCACGATGGAAAGAGAAGCGCATGATCATGCTAAAAGGTGTTTACAATGTCAACATGGGGATCTCATCCATGCACCAGCTCAAGAGCTCCATCTAATCGCCACACCATGGCCTTTCTCACAATGGAGACTCAACTCATTGGCAAAATCACACCCACCTCATCCAATGGCCATAAATTTATAATAACCACAACTGAGTACTTCACAAAGTGGGTGGAAGCCATACCCATGACCTATATCACTGGGAAGAAAATCTCAAAATTTATCCTGAACTATCTCATCTGTTATTATGGTGTCCCACAAGCCATTATTTTAGATAATGGCACACCATTCAAGAACTAGGAGGTTCATGACTTGTG
>VDFB02266040.1:12150-104541 GCA_007258455.2 Sequoia sempervirens
ATCATCCCTCCATTTCGCTCCCATCATCCATCACATTCAGGTCTCCATCACTCATCCACTCGCATCTACACCATAGCTTGGTCCTGTGTTCGTATCATGATCCCTCCAAGTACTACTCGGCCCATTCTCAAGGTTAGTTTGTCCTGCCTTTATCAGAGTAGTCTATTGCATCACGCTGGGGGCATGTTCTTATCAGATCGGAATCGTGTATGATCTTAAAGTCCTTAAAATCAGAAAATCCAAAAACATAAGAAAATCAAAAAAATCCAAAAACATTCAAGACATATCAAAATCCAAAAAACGGGTCAAAAAGTCATTCAAAAAGTCAAAAACAAGGTCGTCTTGTCGAACTACGTCGTCTTTGAGCTTGAACGTAGGCAAGGTTGATCTTTGATCATCCCCCAAGACATTTAGGTTAGTCCTTTAGGAATCTGTCATAATAAACTGACAATTCATCATGTATATCATCATCTGTAAATCGGTCAAGTCGTCAGTCGAACTACATGGTCTCTGTGTGTATAACGTAGGCAAGGCTAATTTGTTGATCAGCCCTCGAGGCCCCTAGGATAGGTCTTTAGGTTAGTCTCTTGGTCAAAATCTCAGAAAATCCCAAAAACATTGGAAAATTGAAAAATCAAAACATTTGAAAATATCAAAAAAATACCAAAAACAGCCTCAAAACATTGCAAAACTTCAAAAACATCCAAATATTTGAAAAAATCCATCTGCCTCATCTCACTTGCACCTGCAATAAACACCATTCATAATAAACTGATCGTCATCCTCAACCTTTGGTGAAACAGTTAGAAACAAGTCTAGCAAGTTAAAAGTAAAACTCAAAAGCGTTAAGTCTCAAGTCTCAGTCAGTACGTAAACAAGTTGGTCAAATCTTAAGTTTCAATAGTCCATCATCCAAACAGTCCCATATCAATCATCTGATAATATCATGTCCTAGGATGAATCCTTCCTACAAGGGGCATTATTTATCAAAAAGAACATTTTGGATAAACGAAATGACGTGTCGTCATCCACTAACATGTCCTAGGATGTATCCTTCCTACAATGGGCATTATCTTTTGGTAATAAGTTTCGGTCCTTATCCTTAAAAACACATTCCCTTATGGTTAGCGGTATTGAAGAACATCAACTTGTTTGTGTGCTTTATCCTTTTCTTTTGACTTATCTTATTGTGCTCTATCCAAGGACCTCTCAATGATATCCGAACGAAGGATTTAGAGAGATAGGAATGGGGCAATGATCATTATTCTTTTGTCTGTTGTGCTTGTTGGATGTTCTTGTAAAATAACTTGGCGAATACTTTCTTTGTTAGATATGTATAGAGGATGTTTTGGATGGCTTGTTGACTATTGCATTGATTGGTTATACCTCTCCGTGTTTTGGTCTGATATGTTTGAAACTTCTAAAGTGCATCCTAGCAAGGTTTCTGTATGTCAGGTGTGAACATGAATAGTCCTATCTATTTGTCAAGTCAAAGTCCATCACACTAAGTACAACGCCATCCTAGTCCTTTATACCTTGATGCATTGTGCTTAGGTGTGTTATCAAACATAAAGTAAGTGATCCTTTTAAAATCCCAATCCTTGATAAGCACATCATCCATCTATCATCATCATTTCTCATCATCATTCTTCATCATCATCTCTCATAATGTTGGCTTGTTGGATCCTCTTGTCATTATCTAATTTCTTCATTTTCCGCACTAACATCACAACATGAATAGTTAATCATCATCACCATTACATCCATCATGCATCCATTATGCATCCATAAATCATCAGTATTCTACATATCATCTCACATGCATATCATGATCATAATATAGATCTGTTAGTCTAAGCATCTCATAAATCATCCATTACATAATCACAGCATATCACATCACCCATCTCATCCATCTCGCATCATATCATCATTTAAGTTGTTTAAGATAATATAGATTTGTTATTCTAAGCATCTTAAAATCATCTCATTTGCATCGTCATCCATAACCATCCATTTTGAACCTCTTTATCGCGAGATCGACCCTCAAATCGAATCTTTTTGCTTGATCTCTCGAGGGGCAATGTACCAGTGTACTTCTTTCCGCTGGGGCATCCGAAAAATCAGAATTTTTTTATTTTGATCGCGTAAGTTTATTCTTTGAACCAATGCAACAAGTACATTGCTTCAAAGAGGGGCAAAATGTAGACATGCAAAATTAACATTCTACATTTGATTAGGTTCATTCATTTAGATTTCACATTAGGACCATTCATCAATTAATCAGGTGCACTTTCATCCATTCATTAGGTAATTTCATCTCCAAGGATCATTTATTTAAAATCAAATAAACATTATCATCAACCTTTTAATAAATCAAACATCCATTTAAATCAAATCCTAAATCATATTCCATCATTTCTAATTCAAATAAATCAAATATCAAAGTCCTAAAAGTCAACTGACCTAATCATCATTAAACTAACATAATCATCATTTATTTAATCTAACCATGATTAAATGCTAATCTCACCCACTTGCATTCTCTAGATATCTCCACTTGCACAAATAAATAAATTTTATTGATTTATTAAAAACCCTCATTTTCCCTCAACATGACAAGTTGATTTGTCCCTCTAACATTGCATTTATTGTTGTTTTTCTTGTCCCCCTCTCAAAATTTATTGCAAAATTTGAATTCAAATTCTCCCTCTCATGGGCACTCTTCCCAAATCTTGCACAACCATTGACCTATCACCACTTGACAAATGGCCTCTCCTCATTGGTGGATCTTTAGTCCCACATTCACCATCTTGGCCAATCTATCATCAAGAAAATCTATAAAAGAAGGTCTCCATTCTCATTGATGGATCCACAACTTTTATGCAAGGTTACTCTCTTAATTTGAGAACTCATCTTGCTCATCATTTCCATTGCATTTACATCATCTTGAGCTTTGATCAAGGGTTGGGAAAGGGTTACTAGCACATGTAACACCAATCCAATATGGAATAGGTGATTATCTTGCTTTTGAAATGTCTTCTTGATGTTGTTTTTGTTACTTGTGGCATTTCTTTAGCATAGATATTTTATTTCATAGAGGTATTTGCAGATTTGTATGTTTAGACTAACCCTTCTAATGAGTATTTGAGGTTGGTCTTACTTGCAGATTTAGGGTACTTCAGTAACATGATGTTTTGTATTATAACACTTTGTATTTCAAACATTATTCACAGATGTAATTATAATTGATGTTGATATATGTTGAGTTAATTAGTTCTCATTGTTTTCAAGTTTTATTGGCTATTTAATCTTGTATAGCATTTATTTGGATTACTCTTATTTTAATGCTTATCGTTTATCAATATTTATATGGGAACTTATATCAGTGGAAATGAATGTTAGATTTGTCTAAAATGATAATGGGTAGATAACGTAATGTCTCTTCGTGTACCCCAAGGGACTTAGGAGTTAGTTTTTATTTGTTATTATATTAGTTGCAATAAATAACATAGTACTTTTACTTTGTGTTATAAAAAAAAATTGTTGTGTACTTAGCTGTCCTTTGGGGTTTGCGCGACGGGGTGTTACAGTAAAAATGTAAGATGTAAAATGTTCAAAGGAGTCTTGTTCAATTTATGCATGGTCAATCACTTAGGGAACATTGTGTCTAATGTCTCCAAGAGAGGACCAATCAAAGAATAGTATATTCACAACTTAGGGGATGTAGTGTGTCTCATCAAGCCACCAAGAGGAATGTAATATGCTGAGATAGATCACACTTATGAAGGACATCACACCTAATGTCATCCACAAAGTGACGAACACATTACACAAACAAAAAGGCTACACTAGGAACCAAGAATGCACATGAATTATGGTAATGTATGCCCCCCACTTTAAAGGAATTGCTACACATCCATCTGTGAGCAATTACTTTAAAGTAGAGAAAAAAAGAAAATGCAAAAAGAAAACAAGACATGAGAGCCAACTTGGAAATCCCTATGCCAAGTCATATGTTTTGAAGTTAGGCTGCATCATGTCAAGGAAAAGGAAAGCAAAGAAAAAGGGAGTTTCCCCCTAGAAAAGAAAGCACACCAAACACATAAAGAATCTATGGATTTGGGGTTAGTATGTTTGTTGCTGCAATGCTTTTTGTATGAAAGAGCTCAGAACTGTCATCATTCCCCGAATACATAGAATGAGAAGAATGACACAAAGAGATTGAAAACAAAGGAAAATGAAAGTCTATTTTGAGTAAACATGGAAGAGGCATTGTGGTTTTAACGCTTTGCATCATCCCCAAAAGGAAAACACAAGCGAAAAGAAAATAAAAAATGAAAAAGAAAATGAAGAGGATTTTGGGTCAACATGAAGGAGACATTTCAGTCTCAACATCTTTCGTCATCCCAAAAGGAAAACACAAAACAAAAAGAAAAAGAAAAAATACAAGGACCTTGTGGGTCAACATGGAAGAGGCATAGGGCATCTCTATGCTTTGCGTCATCCCCAAAAGGAAAACACAAAACAAGAAGAGAAAAAGACAAGGACCGTTTGGGTCAACATGATAGAGAAATAGTGTGTCTCTACATCTTTGCGTCATCACCAAAAGGAAAACACAAAACAAAAAAGAAAAATACAATGTACGACGAATAGAAGAATAGAGGTATGAATAGAAGAAGTGCACAAAGAGAGAGAACATCGAACGCATGATACGGGGAAATACGATACACACATAAAAAGAGAAAAGTAAAAAGGTTGGTTAGGAGAATGCAAGTCAACCATCAACAGGTCATCTGCCTCCCAATCATGTTCAGTGTAATGCGAGGGTGGTTGACTGTCTAAAGGAATAATTGTAAGCGTTGAACCAGGAGCTATACCAGGTTCTTCACTTGGTGGAGAGGATGTATCATTTAAGCTCATTGTAGATGAAAATAAAGAATTTAAAGTGTTATGCACTTCATCAATTTTTGCAATTTTTGCATCATCATCATCATCATAATCATTATCCAGATTTATGACAATAGGAGGACGAAGGGTGATTTCTAAAGATGGATGTATCAAAACTTTAGGTTGTTGGATTGGTTTAATTTGTTGTGATTTTTTTACTGGACTATCTTGTGGCAGGTTAGGAGGAGGGTGGTCATCTATTACTTCTATCAAAGTTAAAAGTTGATTATTGTTATTGTCTTCTATGTGAGATTGACGGCAAGGAGATGGCAACGATGCCTTCGTTCCCTAGCACCACGGTTCCATTTAATTCTATTTTGGAGATGTTGAGGTGTAAGATCAAATCGACTCATCATAGGTTCTACTTTTGAAGAGGGAAGAATAGAAGAAACTAAAGAGGAGGGATCAACCACTTTCTCTTTTTCTTTGTAAACTTGTTTAAGGCAAGGAGGTTGAGCAAGGATTGTTTCATATTCCCTTGGTATTTTAAATGATTATGGGGAAATCTCAAGTGGTGATTGTTCAGGAGGTTGAATGGTTTGCTTAATGTGAGACTCGGGTTGAAGCATGGTTTCATCTATGATAGGAGGTGCAAAGGTGGGTGGGGATGAGTTCCAAAGGGACAATTCGGCTATCTTTTTGGCTTTGAACTTTTCATAGACTATGAAAAAGAATCCCTTGCGAGGGGTGATAGGTTCTATGGGTTCAAGCCAAAAGGCTTCTAATGAGAAGTTACCTTTAGAAGATAAAGGATTAAAGCCACTATGGTGTACGGTGACTATCTTGTTGTCATGTGGAAACTTAAAGCACTTATGAACAACTAATGGGACTGGTTTCATTGAATGAAGCCAAGGGAGTCCTAGCCACAAAAAAAATTGGTCAGATTCTGGAATAATTGAAAATGTCACTTCAAAAGTTTTAGGTCCTATTTGTAAGGGTAGCATGATCGATCCAATCGTAGGGCATGTAAAACCATTATGTGTTTTAATCCATGCTATGGGTTTATTGTAATCATATTGATATAGTTTGTGTACTACAAAAAACTATTTTGTGATCAGACTGGCACCACAAGTGGGATCTATTAATATCCCATTAGTGGGCTTATCATAGATTTAGCCAGCTATGCAGAGAGGACCATCAAGAAGCTTTTGGAGTATGTATTTAGTTCTAAAAATTAATATCAAGTGATTTTGTGGTTTGTCCCTTACGAGGGATAACATCTATCGTAGCCACAAGATTATCCATAGGACTAGCTTGGGTAACAATAGGAGTTGTATCATGTTGTTCATTATTGGTATCAACAGTCATTACATCAGGCTTGGAAGGTTCACTAGCCTTGACAAACAAGGTAGTATGTTTTGGCATAGGATTGGTGAAAATTTGTAAGTTTTGCTTAGGAGGTGCAATAGACTTATTGCCTTGATCATTAACACCTACACTGGTCAATTTTCTCAAATAAATGAGGTCTTGAACTAAATGTTTAAGATGCTTACAATGTTCAATGTCATGGCCATTTTGACAATGAAAGCGACAATAAGCATTAGGTTTGAATGTAGGTGGTAATGGCTAATTTGGATCAAGTGGTCAAATGGGTGGAAAATTGAGCATGCATTTTTGGATTAATTGGTTCATTGTGTGATGGAGGGTACTAGGTAAAGGAGTGAAATGTCAATTCGGATCTCCATAATGATAAGGCACAACTTCCCTAACAATGGCCACTTGGTTCAGAACAGATTGGGTTAGTTGTGGTTGAGGTTGAGGAGGTGGATTAAATTGCAAAAAGCCTCTATTAGGTTTTCAGAAGTTTTGTGTGTTGTTTTGGTTTTGATTGTTGTTTTTTGGTTTGTCAATTCGGTTGGAAGTGGATTTTGAATCACAACTTGAAACTGAATTTTGGTAGTCACATAATGTTGTACATAAATGCATGAATGAAGGGAATTTCATCATGGTGAGTTTATCCTAAAGATTGGTTTGTAAATTTTTTGATAAACATCTTCTGTAGATGTGCATCAGGAATTTTGACATCAATTTGAGCATATAAGGATTGGTAATGTGAGATGAAATCTTCCACTTTTTCATCCATGTTTTGTCTACTTCTGATAAGGTCGACCATTGTCTTTTTAGGTGTCATGTGAAAGTGAAAGTTACTAATGAAAGCATCCACCAATTCATTAAATGAACGGATGGAATGATTAGGCAAGTTCAAAAACCATTCTAAGGCAGTATCTTTCAAGGTCTGTGGAAAATGTTTTACTAAAAGCTTATCGTCAAGGACAAAGTCACTACACAAAGTTGTATAAGCATTAATATGGTTGATAGGATCTCCTTTTCCTCCATAGTTCTCAAACCAAGGTAGGTAATATTTCTAAAGATAAGGGACTACTACAAACATGCTAGGTGGTTGGAGTAGGTTGGCCTTGATTGATGTTGGAAAGTTGATGTTGCATAGATGAAACGGTAGTGAGAAGCTATGTAAGAAGGATCGGGATATGTGGATTGAGGTGGAAGGGAAAATGGTGATGGAGTGTAAGTGATGTTGGGGGCAGTGAAAGGAATGCTAAGAGGTGTGAAAGTGGTAGAAGGGACTTGTGATGCCACAAAATAAGTAGGAATGCTAGTGGAAATCAGGAAAGAAGTAGCCTGATGCATAATTGTATGGACTTGTGGATTGGTATAATTTGGGATGGAAGGAATGGTTGAAGGGGGAGGAACTTGAGGTGCTTCTTGTCTTAAAAGAATGGTTGTGGATTGGATGTTTGAAGAGGAATTTTTATTGTAAATCTCAGCAATTTTCTTCATCACTTGCAAGCCATCATTACTTTCAATCAAACAATGAAGATTCTCAATGGCAGGTATGGCAGTTGTGGAAATGTTTTCAAGTGACAATTCTTGTTGTCAATGTGCAAAGTCCTCATGAATATTAATGACCTCTTCTTGCGAGAGGGAATTGGTTTGGTTGTCAACATTCATTGGATGGAAAGGTGAAGGTATACAAGTGGTATTGTTAGGCCTAATGCACCATTGTCCATACTAGGAGTAGGAGCTTGTGAAATCCCAAGGTCCACAATGAAAGTGTTATTCGTGGGATGCCATGAGTCTAGAACTTTGTCTCACTAAAGTATTATCAACGAGGCACCAAACACTCATGCAAGTAACACAAAGGAGGGGTGAAGGCCAATGCAAGCTAATCTAAGAGCTTGAAATGCAAATAACAGAAATGTTGCTAACTATAACAAAGATCTAACTACAAAAAATAGGAATGCAGACAAATAGTAGAAAAATGCTAAAAATGTTGTTTAACAAGTACAGAGGGACTGATTCACCCTGGGTGGCGAATGAGTCCCAGTATGAAGTTTTTAAATATTTTTCAAAAAATTTAAGATATTTAAATTCTCTACAGTATGCAATTTTCAGATGCAGATTGCAAATTTTGACTTTTTTTCAATTGGATGTAATGCAAAAATGAAATATAGATGAAGTTTTCACTAATGCAAAATGAAAAGTCCTAGAATGCAATAACAAATCAATGTCTTAATTGAATGCTAATGCAAATGGGAATTAAGATGAAATATGTGAATGCAATCAAAAATTCAAAGTGTTCAAAAGTTGGGTTCACCAAAATGAAACATAGATTTTTGGGACCCTATGGACTACTCTTGCACTTCTAGGGTTTTTCATCTCAAAGGAGAGAGATAGGACCAAAAATGCTTATGTATCACTCAAATTAGGATGTGTGTGATGTGATGTGATGTAAATGAAATTAAATAACTGCAATAGATTAATCTAGGTGGTTGAAAATGAATGCAAAAGTGCAATTACAACTATGTTTGAAAACACATTGTGATATGCAAACAACTATGTAAATGAAGAAAATATGCAAAATAGAAAGTATAGGGATGAATTTGAGTGCACTTGGGTGAAATGTGAGCTCTTTGGAATGTTTTGTATGTTGGTGAAATTTACTGATTTTTCATAGTGGGACTCATTCGCCCAGGGTGGCGAATCAGTCCACCTACTAGTGAAAAACTATCGAGAGCTAATTTATGTTTGTCAAGATCTAAAATATGGAAAAACTCAAGTTTCCAGTCTTAAGGTGGGACTCATCCACCACAGGTGGCGAATAATTCCTCCCCCAAATTTCTGAAAACTAGGAGACAAGTCTGCAACACTAGATCTAAGAATGTCTGCTTGTTGGGTTATCGAAGTCAAATCTACAAAAAATAGACAAATAAGTCTCTCCAAGCTTTATTTTGACTCAATTTGACTTGAAAATCACTCTTCAACACCTAATAACCTATCAAATCTCCAAACAAAGGGCTGCAAACAAACAAGCAAGAGGGGAAAAATGATTAGGCATTAGTGAATAGGGGTTTGCCTTGGTCAAACCCTACTTTTGGTAATTAAACCCTTGAAAAGACAATGTAATGTAAGAGAAAGATAAACTAATAACATGCAAGTGTTATCAACTCACCTAACTCTTGATAATGCAAGTCTGAAGTAATGTCAATGGCAGCTTCAAAGTGCTTGAAAAGATGTTGTAGAATGCTTGAATGCTTAAGTGAATAGGTGGATAAGTGAACTTTATGAATGGGGAGAGATGTAAAATAGGATAAAAATTGTAACACTCCTCCATTTTGGATATTTGGATCGGCAGTGTTCTTCTTGTAATGCTTTGTTATGTTATGATGTGACTTTGGAACTAGGCCACTTGTGATCAGAATTGTTAAACGATGTGAAAGTTATATTTTGGATGTGATGTTATTTTATTCTGATGTTATCTTTATGACATGTTATGGATTAAATTAGCATGTGTGTGAATTATTGATGTTCATGCTTTGATTATATCAGTGATGATTAGATGTGTCAGTTAGCGATGTTGTATTGGTGAAGGGGACGGGATCACATCACTCGTGTGTGAGCGCCCTGTGATTCCACGATTTCCTCTTCACAGTGTGTTTTAATATATTATATTGCACGTTCGACATGCTTCTTGTTGCAGGTTGACAGGTACATGGCATCGACTCCGCCTGGTTTCACAGGTTTGAGCATGTCCATTTACCAACGGTAATCGATTGGGAGATAGTAGCTAGGTTTTCCGTACCAAGTCATCACCCTAGTCATAGCGTGTTGTCGGGTTGTCGTCGGGGTTAGTTGTGTTAATTTGGCCAATTTACCCTTGAGTATTTATTCAATTTCAAGTTTAAAGTTTATTAAATGGCTTGCGTAGTTTAATTGATGATTAAATTTATGTTAGTTGCTCTTGTATTTTATTTACCCCTCATTGTTATCGAGGTGGAAATTGTAATAAGCAATCATGTTATTGATTTACCTCATTTGGGGAATGAGTGTTGTAATCATGTTGTAAGTTATATTATTGGAATCAAGTGGTATCTCATATTCTTGGTTGTAAATTATTATGAATGGAATGTATGTGAACTTTAATTGTTAAGTAATTATATGGTATGGTTTTAATTCATGTTTCATGTTTGGTTTAAGTAACACAGTCTCGTAACCTTAGGGGATTGGTTGGAAATGGTTAGTGAACTTGTATTTCAATTGTTCTAACTTACATGTTAATTGTTCCTATTTAAAAAAAAAATAGTTCGGTTGTGTAGTAAATTGCAACTTCCCCTAGGGTTGCGTGGTGGGGCGTTACAAAAATCACTTATTTATACAATTCTTGTGTCTTAGTATCCGTTCATACCTTATCACAGGCCAACATCAAGTGATTTTAAATAAAATCTCAAAAGGAAATTTGAAATGTTTTGAATTTGGGGCCAAGGGGGTCTCCTTCACCACCCATGGTGAATGGGTCCCACCTAGGACCTAAAAACAAATGTCGGGAGAAATTTTGTGTGTAATGTTACTTTTCAGGATAATATGCAAAAATACGCTTAATTAAGTCATATGAGGGCATAAAGAGACAAAATCAAGCATGAGAAGGGTGTAAATAGTGAAGATGTGCCTAAAAAAGTGTGAAAGCTTGTTACAAGACTTTACAACACTTCAAAATAGGACTTGTTGATGAATGAAAAGGTGGTTTTTAGGTAAATGGTAATAAATAGAGTCTAGAAGAATGTAGAAATGTCTTACAACACTTCAAAATACCTTCACAAGACATCATTCTTTAAGTTTTAGTACCTAAATAAGCATGTTCAAGCCATGTCACAACATAAAATCAAATCAACATAGTTCCAACACCATGAAACAAGATCTAAAAGGCCATGAAAATGACAAGGGACCATTTTTCTATGGCACAATAGTAGCAATAGACTCTATAGGAAGAGGGTCATTCATACCCCACTCCCTAAAATCTTTAACACCAATGTTAGTGAAAATATTCGCTAGCCCATTACATTCTATTAAGATGTGTGAAATATAAAACTCATCAAAATATTTCAAAATATCTATTGACTTCCTTATCAAGGACTCGATAGTCCAAGAGGGAGGAGTGCAATTTTTCAAATTATTTATGATATTCAGAGAATCCCCCTCCAGCCAAACTTTTATATATCCTTTGGTTGAGCCAATTTGAGACCAATTTGGTTTGAGCCAATTGAACCTTATTGTTGGGGTTAAATTAGGGTTCCATTAGCATTCTAGTTAAACCCCAATTGTAAGATTAACTAAAATAAGCCTAACTAAACCCTAACTGTAACTTGGACTTGACCCTAATCATAACACTAATTGAATGTTATCCCTAACTAGGTAACTGAACCCTAATTCCAACCATAAACCTACTTAAACCCTAACCCTAATTCTTATTGAACCTTATTGTTACGTTTCAATTAGGGTTTAATTAGCATTCTAGGATGGAGATTAAGGTTAGGTTAGGGTTAGAGTTATGAATATCTTAATATTAGCTTATAAACTTGACCCTAACTATAATCATAATTGAATCCTAACCCTAACCCTAATTAAACCCTAATTCTAACCCTAAAACTAACCATAATTAAATTCTCGCTCTAACCCTAACCGTAATTAAGTCCTATTGTTAGGGTTGAATTAGGGTTAGGTTTAGGGTTCAATTAGAGTTCTAGTATAAATCTTGGGGTTAAGGTTATTTATTTCTTGATATTAGTTTATAAATTTGGCATTAATGATAAATATATTAAACAAAGAAAAGTTAGTATATATTTTTATTTGTATGTGAAATTAAGTACTATGTATTTAATTATGGGAGATAAGAGGAATACATAATTTAACTTATTTAGATAAAATGATAATGTAAGATTTAATTACATAGTAAAAAATTGTTCAATTATGGGATGGAAGAATAAATGGAAATTAATTAAATAATTGAAGTTATTTAATTAAAATGGATGAAAAAAATGATTAATTAATTAACTACTTAAATTTGATGAGTGTAAATGATGAAATAATTAAATATGAGCTATTTTAATAAATAATTAAAAATTATTCAAATAATAGTGATGAAAGGAATGATGAATGATAATGAAAAAATGATGAAGTTAGAAGTGTTGACACATAAAAATGACCTAGACCTGCAAGCTTCATTTTTCATTTTTCCTCCTAGCATAATTATGACATCTTAATTATGTCCTTGATCCGCATTCGACTATTAATTAAATAATTCATTATTATTCAATTAATTCATATATATTGTATTCTTCATGATTATTGAATAAATAAATTTTATTTATTTATTCAATGCATCACTAAGGGTCTATTGTCCTCTTACAATTAAATAAATTTCTTAATTTATTTAATTACCTTTATTCATTTATGTCTTCTCGATTATTAAATAAATGAATTATATTTATTTATTTAGTATGTCACTAATTCTCATAATTAAATGAATTTATTAATCTATTTAATTATCGGTCATAATCCTCTAAATTAAATAATTATCTTTAATTATTTAATTACCTAATTTAACATTTCTCTCATTTTAAATAAATTAATTGTTTAAAATGATCTCACAATATTAACTGTCAGTCCATTTTAGTAAATAATCTAAAAATCAATTATTTACTATCATACAAAATCCATATTTTGAATTAATTTAATTCAAAATGGTAATCTTCTTCCAAAAATCAAGTAATTGAGCAAATTCTTGATTTTCCAAATCTATTTTTCAATTCAACCTTTATCTTATTGATTTTTTGAATCTTATAAATCAAGCAGTCTTTATCTTTATTTTTGAAATCTTTATCTTTTTGGCTAATCTTTATCTTCTTGTCACATTTATTCTCAATCGGTAATTTTATTTTCTTAAATGGCATCTTGGCCACTCATTTAATAATTTTTCCCTAACCCTAATTAAGGATTGTCACATGAAATCTCATCCACTAATTTTTAATCTTGGTTGTTCGTCCAAAATTGCATTTTCTATAAAATGACAATTTTGCTCACATTTTGAGGGAGACAGTTTCTTGATATTTCATTCTGGCATAATCTTTGAGTCTTAGGCATAGTCATTTTTCTTGTCATAGGCATAGTCATTATTTGTCATTTTCAAATCCTTCAAAGCTTATTTAGGACATTGTCATAGTCAAAGATTGCTCACACACTCGATCTGAGGGCAATAATTTCATTTGCAGCAAGTTAGAAGGGCTGTGGAGGTGATTCATGGAGGCTTCAAAGGTGATTCAGTATAATCGATTTTATTTTATTTTATTGTCTTCCTTTGTGCTTCATAGTTAATGTTGGATTTTATGTTTAATGGTCTAATTATCTAACATCCATATAATTGCATCATTACAAGAAGAACTTGTTACCTATTTTTATATATCTACAATAATCATTATTTTTTAATTTAAAGAAACAACTTACTATCACTATAAATTATCTCAATCTAATTAATATTTAATTAATTAAATAAGTATCAATGACTATCTTAAAAAATATTAATATCATTTTTTATTAAATAAAGTAAATGAAGGATTACAATAATCAAATTAATATCATACAACTAATTTTACAAATGTATTTGTTATATGGTGAAAATGATGGTCCTTAAGGGACGAAATAAAGGATACACACCAAACTTCTATGCTATTGTTATTATTATGGAGGTCATCCATAAATTATTTGTAGTCATCATGGCCTCATCCCTTATGATGTTGCACTCAGCAAAACTTGATCCCTATTGGGCTCATTAAGAACCATTCAACTTCACCAAGATCAAGGATCCATTGACGATAAATTAGTATTTTGACTTTTGAAAGATAAATATATTTTATAATTGAAGATATTTTGTATTTTATTATTTAAAGATCATAAAAGATAAGATAGTACTTAAAAAACAATCTTAATAACAATGACCAATTAACATACAACAAAGAATAACATTAAAAATATATACAACAACCATCAACAAACAAAAGTAAATTAAAATATTAATAAATTATATGGTTAATGTATATCCATTATAATTATTTTAAAAAATGAAAAGCATGTAGCAATAATGAATTCTTTTAATTTTTCTTGTTTTTGTCAATATTTTAATAAAAAAATTAAACATTATATTAAATCGTTTGATTCAATATTAAAAAAAAAACATTATATTCAATTGTATTAACTTTTTATTGGGTATATATTTTTTAACAAGAGTTGCAGAGCAACAAAGTTCCTAAGAAAATATGCAAGAATAGTCCTGCTTTTATTTGTTGTGCCTATTATGTTTTAGCAACAATGTTGATATTATAACAACTTAATATTAATCTTGAAATTTGTGAGATGATGAAGTTGAAACATATATTGTCCTTTCAAAATTAACAATAATAATTTTACAAATGATGGAATTGATTATGCAATTTAATAAACCACATAAACCACTAATCTTTTTAGAGGATTTCAGTCTTATTTTCTGTATATTATTATCTCTAATAAGATGTATGAGGTCAACTTTCCAATATATTTATATTAATAAGGATAAAACTACATACACTGTACTTTTTGGCCTTCCATTGTATATTATTTTTCGTATTGTTGCAAATGTATTCGTCTATTTTATGGCCTACATGTTCATTTAAGTTGATATAGGAGGCGTTGTAGCTGGAACCGTCATCTTACATCCTTTTCTTTGTGTTGTTGAGAGACATAAACCGTATACCTATTGTATTTTCATTTGGTTCTTCTCCTATATTTATTCCCTTTTTTTGTTTCTTATTTTCCTTGTTGGCATAAGGGTTGTTGCTTGCAGGAGTAGTCTTTGATTTTATATTTTAATTTAAATTTTATCTTGGATTCATGGTGTCTTATAGATCAACGACCTACTGTCATCACACAAATTTCAATGCTCAGCACAATATTGCAAACTATTTACAAAACTAAATCCTATATACCAATCACAATAGAAATACATATAAATATGATTATCAATACAAAGGAATGTACAATATAAATTTAGACAAGTTGAACTTTCTAAAGTGAAGAATAAAGTGACATTGAAGTACCATTGTAGATGAAATCATGGGCACTATAGACATGATCCTTAGAATTCATGGAGAGAAAGATTGGTCTACTTTTGTGTGATGTTAGAGCCTTTCTAAGCTAGAATTACATTTTCTATAATAGGCTAAATATATTCCATATATATTCCTCAAGCTAAAAAAAAATTCAATCCATGACTGATTTACTCACTCTGAACTCACATAGAACCTATACTCGCTCCATGGAGATGGAAGAGGCAATGGAGGATGAAAGAAACACAACTCCTAGATAACTAGGAAGGACAACAAAGATAATTGTTTATGTTTTTCTTTATTAAGCTTTTTTTTAAATAGGCCAACAAACTTTGTGGGTTTTCTTGGCAAGGAGGTTAAACATATTGTAGTTCTTACAGTATGTTTGCATGGGGTATATTGATTTTTAGATATCCATTGTATTAAATTTAGTTGATTTTGTTGTGATTCAATGAGGAGATTAAATTATCCCTGCCCCCATGTTTATAGATTTAGGAAGTAGTGTTTCATTTTTTATTTTTCTTTTTCCACATTTCCTATGGCTAGAACTATTTCCATTTTCTTGGTCGTTGTATTGTTGTTATAGCATAGGATTCAATAGTTTCTTGAAATCCTGTAATGGTAACAACCAAGGCAAGCGACCTTCCCCATGATTTAAGAGATTGGTATTTCTGGGCATATACAGTTAATAAAAATCACAAGCTCTATTTCACATCCAAAATATATTACTTTGTACACCCATTTCCTTGAGTGCTAGCCACGTGTAATCAACATAGTCAACTGTCATTTTTGTTCTTTTGATTGATTTTTTTTCAATTTCTAAATATTCATGCCAAATGTGAAATATATAAGACAAGAAGGAAGAAATTTATTATTGCAGAGTACAGTAATGTCAAGGACTTCTAAGACATTAAAAAAACCAACATGTCCTCAAAAATCTTTCAATAAAGACTTTGGAGAAATCCAACAATAGAAATAAATCTTACAATATATGATAATTAAGGGAATTCCCTAGAATAAAAACAAATATATAAAAGAGAAACAATCTCACAAAATTCAAGGTTAGAGAAAGTTGTCCAAAAAGCAATTTGATGGTACATACGGCCTATAAACAAGATATGGCATAATAAGATTGTTACCAAACAAAGCAATATCCATATACAAAGCAAGCATAAAGAGACAATATAAAACCCTACAAATTTATAATGTGAGAGCATGGAAGATGCATTCAAAATGGTTTAGAGCATGCCTACACGAAATGTTGTCTCCTGGATTGCAATGATTGGTGGCTATACACAGAAAGGAAGTGGTGAGGAGGCACCAAAACTTTTTAGCTCTATGCTATGAGCACCAATAAAGCCTAATGACTTCACCCTCTCAGGTGTGCTTAATGCTTGCTTAAATCCAAGTAGCTCTCGCACAGGGTAAAATGGTTCATGTCTAGATTGTTACAAATGTTAATTCATTCAAACCTGATTGTTCGTAGTGCTCTCATTACACAATGTACTCTAGTTGTGGTCTTACCCAATACTCAAAAAAGGGTTCACAAAAATGTTGCTTACAACATCATTACAGGAATCATTTATTTTTATTCTTATTGTAAATAAACAAATCTTTCTTAAAATTTAATAAAATATTTTTTTATTATGGTTTTGCGGCGGATGCCTTGAAAAACTGCCATAAAAAAGTTTATACTTAGCATTTTGAAAATACATCTTTATTGTTTAAAATTTTTTAGCCAATAAAATTGAGAAAAAATTGTTTTCAGAATTTGAAAAGTTAAAAAACATACATTTAACTTTAAAAAAATTAAAATATAATATATTAAAATTAAATTATAATGTATCAAAAAGAAAATAATGAATTTTGATTAAAACAATTAATCACTAGTTAAGATTAAGGCCTTGCCTATAATCCCATGGTAGGAACTAATAAACTTCAAATTTTCAAAATTAATACATCAATCCATATAACTCTTTTTATCACTATATTCTAATATTAAATTGATACATAGAAACAAACATTTTTTTTTAACTTAGTTAATTTTTTGAACCTAAAAAATCACAAAGAATAATTTATTAACTATTTAATTATAATATCATGAATTCTATTAAATTATAAAAATAATTTGATTATAATGTGATGTATTCTATACAAACAGACTCCTATTTATCTGAAATCAATTAAAATTATTACAAACAAACATTTATTTATCTTAAATCAATTAAAATTATTCAGAAATTAAATTTAGAAGATCTAATTATTTAGAAGATTTAAATTCTTACTGATTAAATTCAAACCCTTTAGATCTTAAAATTTTAATGATTATATATTGTTAACTTCTAATTGTAAGGTATTCTCTAGCATATAATTGTAATTATGATTTTAAGGTTATTTAATGCAATTGTTATAGTTTATAACTTATTTCAGATTTATAAATAATTCAAAAACAACATATATTTAATTAGTTAGTTGTTATATTTATATATTCATGCTTTTATATAATTTAATTAGTTAGTCTGCAATATGCTTTTATATAATTAATAGCATGAAGTTTTGGAGTTCATGTATAGATTTCTTAATTGAAACTATTTTTACTGCTTTTGCTTTTATTCTATTCTTGACATTATCTTTCCACAATATAGAATTTTTTTTACCATAAACAATTTTATTCAATAAAAAACATATTAATGTTTGTTGAGATTGTTTTTGGATTTATACACAGCAAAATCTAAAAGCAATCTTATCAGCAATGTTTCATCTAGAAACAATCTCAAAAAGATTTAGATTGTGAAAAATTCATACAACTGTAGTACATCAGTTGATCAAATCACTTCCATTCTTTTTAAAATTGCTTTAAAATAACTGTACTACCAAATTCCATCTACCATTTAAAGCCTGCAATTAAACACTTTGCAGACATTTGATGCCATTTAAAAAAAGTGCCGCTGAAAAACAAAATGCTGTAGATTGGAGTACTTTGAACCAGTTAGAGTATAACGAGAGCAACAAGAGCAACAGTTATTTTGAAAAGGAACTTCAAACTATTATATTTGTCAGTGGTAAATGATTACAAAGGGATTCCTTGGTAGACTCTCTCTCAAGTATAGACTACTCTTACATAGTTCCCTGTATCAGTTAGTGTTACAAAATTCAGACACCAGTCTTAGTACAAAAACAGCAGGGAGGAGACTTGGCATAATGGTCAGCCAGCCAGTCAGTCGCTACTTTCACTGGTGTCAATACTGTGACTTCTCAATTTCCAGTATTTTTCTATCTCCTCTTTTGTACGCCATGGAAGCCTCCCTGCAATCAGTGTCCACCTGCAATGCAATGGAACCCCTAGTCAATAACCTAAAAACTGAGAAAGAAAAAAATGAACACCCAGAGGCAGAGCATAGTCCTAATCATAATGTCAAGAAAACCCAGAGAGCAAAGAAGTGAGTCCTGCAATTTCACCTGTCACCCAGAAGTCTATGAAGTCTAATGATCAAATCCTCTTCATCTGCAGAGATGTGAGAGTAGTTCCAGTCCATGCTACTCCTGCCACTATCTGCATTGCATGCACCCACAACACATGAACTAAATCAAACACCAAATTTCCTGTTTCCAACAACTGTAACAAACCCATTTGTGTTTTACAACATACCCAGAGAATCAGATTCCCCCTCTGAAGAACCCTGTTGAAGTTTTTCCATATCTCTCTTTCTTCTCTTTCAACAGCGACAGCACAACGAGAGCAAATAGTTGTTGCCCAACACAATGAATGAAAGAGAATATATAGAGAGTATTAGCTAAGCCAGAGAGCATTGAATGAATGACCAGTAGGTGTGAAATGCAGTTGGAAGGAGGCTCGAGCAAAGCAGCAGAAAAGACTGTGCTTAACTTTATTTATGTCTTTTGTTCTTGTCCCTTTCCTTGACAGCCTAGTGAGATACTAGGTAATAGAACGTTGGCTTTGGTTGGTGAAGGCGTGACCTCTGACATAGACAGACACAAAATATTAAATATGATCTCAAATGTCTTGAACACCTAGTAAAGCATTTTTTTGTCTTATCGAGGATTAACCTACCATTCCATGCTTTCAACTGTACCATGTTTTCTCAAACCTTCCTTCTCTGATCTTGCTTGACTGCTCTCTTCCTCAAAATCTGACTGTGCAGGCGCTGCAGCTGACCCTTTTTGGATATTTACTCAAACAAGACAATCATCAAAATTTTTACTGAAATCTGTTCCAATCCATTTTCAGCAATATATCCACCGCCCTTGGCTGCATAAAACATGGCCACAAGGACAATCTTTCGATCTCACAATCCAAGAAAAACATTAAACAATTATCTTATTACTCACTAATGCTCTAACCAAGAATCAAAAAATCAATGAATAATGGTCTAATCAAGAACGCAAAGATCAATGGATAATGGTCTAATCAACAACCCAAAGATCAATGTGGACAGAGGGCTAAAACCTATAAAGAAATTGCCTGAACAGACTCAAAGCATTACCTAAGGGCGGTGCACATAAGCTCCACGCTCTCTGTGATGGATCTGCACCCTACACGTTTGTAATTTCAAAGGCAGATTGATTAAAATAGAATTTGTAGATACATCAAGTTTGAAAGGTCGCACTAAAGCAGTATTAATTCTAAATGGATTGCCGTACACCACTAATGTTATCAATCAATCAACCAGCCAATAAAAGTTAGCAGGAATGGTGGATATCTCTTATGTTTTTCTTCGGGACCCAGTTTTTCTTTTGGTCTTCTTGTAAAGAGAGAAAGAGAACTCCCTAGAATGGCTCAGATAAAACTATTTATGGACTAATAAATAACTGCAATGAATGAGCACAATAAATGTGGCAATCAATGAGCATAAATGTTATTGATGATGAAGGTATAAAATAAAATTATGAAGATAAAATAAAAAGAATTGTCTACAGAAAATAAAATTATCTAATTCAACAATTAACAGTAATTTATGAGCAATCTTTGTCAACAATAATAAATGCAACGATTAAATAAGAGGATAGGTTATAAAATTCTAAATCTATTATAAAAATTTGTCTCTTTTAGATAGATGTGTTTAAGGTATCTTTGTTAGTTTTATTTATATTTTTAACTTAATTTTTACTTTCAAAGAGCTATTTGGGACAGAATTAATAGTAATTTATGAGCAATCCTTGTCAACAATAATAAATGCAACAATTAAATAAGAGGATAGGTTATAAAGTTCTAAATCTATTATAGAAATTTGTCTCTTTTAGATAGATGTGTATAAGGTATCTTTGTTAGTTTTATCTATATTTTTAACTTAATTTTTACTTTCAAAGAGCTATTTGGGACGGAATTGGTGTGGTCTAACTAAAGGGTTTTTTTTCTCATCAATTTTCTTTCAACTTTAGATCATCATAATGTTTGAAATAATGGACCTTGGTTTCATAGTAAACTCTAATTAATATTTCCTTCATAACCATTTTTAAATTTTAATTGGTTCTACTTCACTAAGATCACATATTGAATTCAACTTCACAACCTTCCTTCCATACATAGATCAAACAAAATGCTTAAATTGTTTGCTAAGAAGGGTGGATTTTTTATGCATTTAGATTCAATTTGAACTTGAACTAGTCTACTAAGGGTCATGTATGTGTAGATCTCTTATTTAGTACAATATGCTATCAACTTATAATCTTTTATACAACCTTGGTTAGAATATGTGGATTTTGAAGATCTATTTATGAGATACTTGCAATACAATTTGATTAGTCACAAAAGAGCAATGTGCTCCATCCTTCAAGGGTCTTGGTAGCATGAAAATATATTAATGAAAAATGAGTTCATAAAACACAATTCACCTTTTGAGGAGTTTAAATGGAGAAATCACAATTGCTCCCCATTAGATCGGTTTGAGCCTTCAACTAAGCAACAATCAAATGAATCATAATATTTTATTTTATATCCTTCACACGCCACATTCAAACTTATACATGTATTTACATATAATCATATATCTAATATCATATCAACATAGTTTGGTTTCCATAATAATACATTTGCTATTGTATTTTCAAATTACATAATTATTTTTAGTAGTTACTCATTATTTTATTTGACTAAATCAAGAGGTGTTCTACAATGATGATAAGGCATGGAGCATAGCTTCATGTGATAACCATGTACATTAAAAAGTAAAACATAACTAATCTTTATTTTTTTAAATTAAAACTATAAAATAATTCTTAAGTAAATAAAATCAAATCAAATAAATAAATCTTAAATAAATAAATATAAATTAACTCTTAAATACTTCTCAAGTAAAATAAAATATTTTTTAAGTAAATAAAATAACTTAAGACTGGTATTGAGATTTTTAAGATATATGTATTTATGATATATATATATATATATATAAGTATTTGAAACTATTTTGTTTTTCGTAAGACTGGTATAGATGTTTTTAAGATAGATGTATTTATGATATATATACTAGTATTTGAAACTATTTTGTTTTTCACTAGAATATTTATACTATTATTTAAAATTATTATATCTGTATTAGAGCTAATTGAAGTTCATGGCCTTAGTATAAAAGAAGATCCCAATAGCTATAGAAATAGAAATAGGTTGTAGACCTAGATAGTTAGGTCTTTGAGAACCATCAAGAATTTTTTCATGAGAAGTGGGAAGCTATTAGTGAATAGAAGAAAATGTCTTCTATCTAGCTTACTAAATTATTATTATATGTGTGTTCCAGTCTACTATTTTTTGAGTTTTTTTTTTGTTGTTTCTTACTCTTAAGTTCTCCATCCCTTATGGAGTTTTATTTCTTGTGTATTTTTCATTGGCATATTCTATATTTTTTATTTTTTATTGTGAAAGAGTTTGAGTCATTTCAAAAATATACTTTTATCTATAACAATAAAAAAATATTTTACTCACTATTTATTTTGAAAATCTATTTTATATTTGTATAAATTATTTAATGCATATAATCACTTCAAATTGCTTACTATGCTTTTACTTATTAAAGTATATAACTATTTACTATTTTATTTATTAAATAGTGATTATAATAAAAAAATGTAATTTATTATTTTATCATAAACCTTGTTGGGATCCGAGAACCATATTACATGCAAGGTTTACCCCTCTAGAAAAGACATATCCAAAATAGAATAACCACAAAATATGTAATATTTACAAAAAATAGAACCAAACACAAACACCAACAAGGCCCAAATTTTTAATTGAACACACCTCTAAATCAAAAACACAATTGCCAATGAAGATAACACCTAGGCAAGAAACCACTACACCACCTCACCACCCCTGATCCAAAGACAACCAATCATAGAAGCACCAAAAAATGTCATAGTTAAAGACAAGATGACGCCACCTTCCTCCAACCCAAACACTAGGCCACATTTCCTTTCTCCTTAGCAAACCTGCCCTTCTTCTCATCCACAAATGGCATCACCTCCTCCAAATTGATGGAATCCTTATCACAACATGATGAGAACATCGGTATAACATCCATAGGGAGAGATCTTCAAACCTTTGGTTAGCTCCTCAATAACATGTTGTAAACATGTTTGTCATTGCTTGAATGTATGCAAGTACTCCAATAAACTACCAAGCTAAACCTCAAATTGATGCTTTACATCCTCCAAGTCATCATGAAGCAAGTAAGACCTTGTCACCTAAGCCAACATGAAAGTGCAACTAAGAGACTTAGCAACATCAAAAATATTATAATGATCATGAGTATCACTTGATTCCAAAAGCTAATTTTCCATGATCACATGTAGGTTAATTAACAAGGTACAATCTATTTATTTTTCCAATTTTTAAATAAGCAAAACCCACAAACACAAATCTAGATTATGAATTTACTTATCAACATAAGTTATAAAATCAACTATCATCTCCTCTTTGGAAACATTATGTTTCCATTAGTTTTTCTCTTTTCTACATGCCACTCCCATAGACCTCCAAGAAGACCATCTTGTCACCCCTCAACAAGGAAGAAGAATCTATTTGCACAAACCTAGAGATAACAACATATCATCAGGGTACTCACCACTTAACAAATTGAGAGCATTATCAACCTTGCCAGACCATCATTATTGCCTTAAACACCAATAACCACTCATGCCAACCATTCAATATGAATGTACTTTCCCTCCAACATACACCACCACCACCTCTACCCATTATTGGGGTTTTACTTACTATTGTTATTATTTTATATTTTCCCCAGTTCTTTTATTTTGATTTATTTATAAAAGTATAATATATAATCTCTTATTTGGTATAATATGCTCTTGAAAACTTATAATCTTCTATCTGATCTTGGTTATGATATCTGGATTTTGAAGGTCTATCTATGAGATACTTTTACTATAATTAGATTAGTCACAAAAGAATAATTTTCTCTATCCTTCAAGGGTATTGGCAACATGAAAATATATAAATGAAAATGGCTTATGAAAATATGGGTTATCTTTTGAGGATTTTAAATGGAGAAATCACATTTGCTTCTTGTTAGATCAATTTGAGGCTTCAACTAAGAAACAACCAAAGGAGTCTCAATATTTTCTTTTTATATCCTACAGATATCCCATTTGAACTTATGCCCATATCATATATCATTTATTTATATATCTAACATCATATCTAAATAAATATATCAATAATATTATTTACTATTTTATTTTTAAAATACATAATAATTTTTTAATAGTTTTAATTTTATATTTTTCTATTTAAGTAGATTAAGAGGTGTTCTATTGTGATGATAAAGCAAGAATATAGTCTCATTTCATAATCATATACATAAAAACTACAACACAACTAATCCATATTTAAGAAAACTAAAACTAAAAAATATTTCTTAAGTAAATCAAATCAAATCAAATAGCTCTTAAATAAATAAAATAAATTAACTCTTAAATACTTCTAAAGTAAAATAAAATAAATTTTAAGCAAATAAATAACTCAAGATTGATATTAATGCTTTTAAGATAGATGTATTTATGATATCAATGCTAGTATTTGAAATTGTTTTATTCATTGTTAGGATGTTTATACTAGTATTTAAACTACATGATATATATATTAGCTATTTGAAGTTCAAAGCCTTAATGGGCAAACAAGACCCTAATAGCTATAAAAAGAGAAATAGGTTGTAGGCCTAGATAATGAGGTCTTTGAGAACCATCTAGAATGTTTCTATGCTCGAAGTGGGAAGCCAATGGTGAATTGAAGGAAATGTCTTCTATCTAGCCTACTATTGTTGTATGTGTGCTCCTCCTAGTCTACTATTTTTTGAGGTCTTTTTGTTGTTTCTAACTCTTGAACTCCATCCCTCATGAAGTTTCTTTCTTGTGTATTTTTAATTGGGACATTCTATATTTTTTGAAGTCTTATTGTGAAAGTGTTTGAGCCCTTTCAAAAATATTTTAACCATAACAATAAAAAAACCATTTTATTCCTTTCTTTAAAAAAATTAATCATATTTCTATAAATGATTTAATGCATATAATTAATTCAAATCACTTTCTATATTTTTATTTACTAAAGTATATAACTATTTACTATTTTATTTACTAAACAGTGATTTCAATTAAAAAAAAATTACTATATTATTATATTGTAAACCTTGTTGGGATCCAAGAACCACATTACATGCAAGGATTATCCCCCTAGAAGAGAGATGTCCCAAATATAACAATCACAAAATATATAATATTTACGAAAAAATGAACTTAGACACAAACACCAACCAAGCCCAAATTTTCAATTGAACACACCCTAGAATTGAAACCACTACACCAACCCACCACCCCCAATCCAAAGAAAACCAATCATAAAATTACTAATAAGCACCAAAGTGGGAGAAAAAATGACACCAGCTTTCTCCAACTTGAACACTAGGCCTCTTTCTTTCCTTTCCTTGGGTATACTTTCCCTCCTCTTTACCCATAATGAGTTACACCTCCCCCCAAAAGATGAATTCCCATGGTCGTGTGTAGGCCAATTAATGAGGCATCATACATTTCTTTTACCAAGTCCTAAACACGAAGAACCCACAATTGCAAATCCAAGCTATAAATTTCCTAATCAACATAAGCCATAAAATCAACTATCATTACCTCTCCAGAAACATTATGTTTCCATTGCTTGTTTCTCCCCCTCCTCTACACACAACTCCTACAAACATCCAAGAAGACAATCTTATCGCCCCTTAAATGGGAAGAAGAAGCCATGTGTGCAAGCCTAGAGATGACAATCATTGTTAGTATGCCCACCACTTAACAAATCGAGAATGTTGCCAACCTTTTTGAGCCATCATTATTGTCTTAAACACCAATAACCACTGCGACCAACTATTTAATTTCGAACATACTTTCCCTCCAACAAACACCAAAACCATATCTACCCTTTATTGCATTTTTACTTACTATTTTTATTATCCTATATTTTTCCTATTTCTTTTATTTTGATTTGTTTATAAAAGTGTAATATATCATATTTAATATTTAATTTATATATAATACATAAATTGTATTTATTTTAGTATGTACTAAAATATATTTAAGACATGTAATAAGTTGCTTACTATTTTATTTAATAAGTATTTATCTAAATAAATAATATCTACTTTATTTTAAATTTTTTTTAAATACAATATACTTAACAATATAATTCTTTCAATAATATTATTTCCTATTATTTGAAAAATATTATTGTTAGTGTGCATATATTATATTTACTAAAGTGTATAGCTATTTTTATTTTATTTATTAATATATATAATTATTTTCATTAAAATTATTTTATTTAGTATATTAAATATAATTATGCCGAGAGACGTATTACAATGGCATCCATTAAAAAGCAAAATTTAATGTAAGGAAAAACTCTTTAGTTTGAATTTGACATTCAAATGGCATGCAACCAGCATAACTAAATTCATTGTATGCACATGTTTTTTTAAGTAGATTAAAGTAGATTTAAATCAATTTGATATCTTATTGACTCTAAAATACTTATTTTTTATATCATAATCAATTTTATAGTGATTTCATTTTTATTATTATTAATACTAAAATTTAATATTAATAATTATAATTAATTTAATTATAGTAATTATTATAATAAATTATCATTTATATAACATTATTATTTATATAAAATACGTGCTTCTTGAGGCATTTATTTTCATCATTTTTTCTCATTGCTATAGTATTTCATCATTCGTATAATTATAAAGATTTTTTTTATTTTATAATATATATTTATACATGATTTTTATTTTTATTACGTCGAGAGCCGTATTACAATGGCATCCATCAAAAAGCAAAATTCAACGTAAGGAAAAACTCTGCAGTTTGAATTTGACGTTCAAATGGCATGCAACTAGCATATCTAAATTCATTGTATGTAGACGTTTTTTTAAGTAGATTAAAGTAGATTTAAATCAATTTGATATGTTATTGACTCTAAAATACTTATTTTTTATATCATAATCAATTTTATAATGATTTCATTTTTATTATTATTAATACTAAAATTTAATATTAATAATTATAATTAATTTAATTATAGTAATTATTATAATAAATTAGCATTTATATAACATTATTATTTATATAAAATATGTGCTTCTTGAGGCACTTAGTTTCATCATTTTTTCTCATTGCAATAGTATTTCATCATTCGTCTAATTTTAAAGATTTTTTTTTATTTTATAATATATATTTATACATTATTTTTATTTTTATTATGTCGAGAGGCATATTATAATGGCATCCAAAAGTCTTTGTAAGGAAAAATTTAATCAAGTTAAATTTGACAAGCAAGTGGCGGTCATGTTGCTTTTTTAGATTTTAAAATCAATTTAATTAAATAAATAAATTAAAACTAAATACTCAGTGACACGCTATTCCATATCCACTCTTAAATCTTATCTTCTTATCTTTTGAAAAATTAAATCAAATGCTTTCCTATGTAAATGATTTTATTTATTTTTTAAATGCATTTTAAAGTATCATTTTAGAAAATGAAATGATTTACATACAAAAAGAGGAAAAAATAAAATAGAAAGATTGTTTTTTATATCTAAATTTAAAATGAATATGAAATTTTATTTAATTCATTTGTATAGATAATCACTAAAATATAATTAATTATTTAAAAACTAAATAATATATTTTTTATAAATTGTAGAAATTAAAACTGATTTAATTTTAGAATGAAATTTAAGTTTTGAAGATATTGTGGTGATTTCTCTTGCAAACATATTAAAGAGATTTAAATTATTTTATGATTTTTTAAAATGCATTTTTAAGCCAAGAGGCAGTCACGCATTAGAAATCGAATTTCTTAGCTTTAGCTTCAATTTTTTGCTTGTCTTTTGCTTTAAAACCAATTCAATGCTTTGCCATCTTCCCATTATTTAGATGCTTTGTTTAGCTTTCTTTATTCATGCAACCTATTCACATGAGTTTTTCTTTATTGTTGTTATCTCTAAAACTCTTTATATAAGAGATCATTGTGACAAATTTTGATATTCAGTTGAATAATATTGCAGTTGAACAATTATAATCTACTTGTGTTTCTAACATGGTCAGCAATAATTGTGAAGATGAACTACAATTACAATTCGACAAATGGAAAAGCTCTAGGAAAGAAGATGACCTAATGAAATCCTGACCTAGATGTGGGCTAAATCACCTACGAATGAGTGGGTTGTTGTGGGTGATTGAAATTTTTCCCCTACCCAACACTAAGGATTATACTTTCAATATCATCAAGGTCGAGTGATTGGAATCCCCTCTTCATTTGTCTAAAGCAACGCTAGCAAGATTTGATTATTTCTAACTGCAAGGCGCATCCTCATTCTTCAGATGAGGAAGAAAATGGTAAGAATTTTTGTTTTGGGAGGAGGTCTAACAGAACTTATTTCTCTGAATTTTTCATATTTTTCCTATTAAGTGTTTACGAAGTAAAGGTTTGGTTTGGATCCCTAGTTTTTTTCTTTTAATTATTGAGTTGTATTTGGTGCATTTGCAGTTGGTTCCATAAATATAAGCAACATATTAACTGGGAAGTTCCTAGCTAAGATTTGTGCCAATAATCCAAATGTTCAAATTAGTCCAAGAAATCGTCCAAATGCATCTACAATTAGAAGTATTGTACACGAAGCTCTTGAAGACATCACTGCCCTTTTCTACGATGAGGAGCAAAATGAAATATATTCAAGAAATAGGCATGGTTTGGTTCATGTGTATGGTCAAATTGAGGTACCCACAAAGCATGCAAAGCGATGCATGCTTGATTGCTTAAGGATCTGTAGTTGTAAGTTGATAGTAGCAATGCCAATTGTTTGATGTAATCCAAATTATGTTGCATGCTTCCATTTATTATATATCAAAGTTTATGAACATCAAGCATAGATTACATAGAATAGGGCATATAGACTATGGAAGTGCAATTTTTCAAAACACATAATGACTAGCTAAGATTCGTGCCAATAATCCAAATGTTTAAATTAATCCAAGAAATCGTCCAAATGCATCTCCAATTAGAAGTACTGTACATGAAGCTCTTGAAGATATCACTACCATTTTCTATGATGAGGAGCGAAATGAAAAATATACAAGAAATAGGCATGGTTTCGTTTATGTATGGTCAAATTGAGGTACCCACAAAGCGTGCAAAGTAATGCATGCTTAATTGCTTAAGGATCTATGGTTGTAAGTTGATAGTAGCAATGCCAACTATTTGATGTAATCCATATTATGTTGCATACTTCCATTTAATATATATTAGAGTCTATGAATATCAAGCATAGATGACATAGAATAGGGCATATAGACTGTGGAAGTTCATTTTTTTCAAAACTCATAGTTTCCACCGTGTAATTGTTTTTAAGGTAATTTTATCCATGTTTAATTTTTTTTTTCCCTCATGTAATTCTCAATTTTTGTTGGCTTATGTATTTTTCTTTGCCCACAAAAAGTATTTTTAGAGTTTCAATTTGAGTGTAACCTCATGGTTTTAATGGAAGTTGTGTGCCTTTCGACTTGAGATAAATGGTGTATTTGATGGATTCTAATTGGAGAATATTTTTTTACTACATTTTTTTTTTTTATCTTTACAAGTTAAAGAAAAATCAAACACATCCATTCAGATGGTTGTATAATAGATAATTTTTTGTTTTATACTCTATTTATAAAATTTAATATTTTAAATCTTTTCAATAACAAGTTATAAAGATTTTATAATGACAATATTTAATAATAAGCAAATAAAGTCTTCTTTTCTTGTAATTAAGTGTTCAAGGAATACTTTATATAATATTATTTTAATTTTAAATATAAAGTTTAGCCTCAAGAAAGATAAATCTCAGCGTATTTTATATATATATATTAATATTTAATATATATATGCTAGTTATACATACAAATAAAATATATAATATAAATTAATTAGTTTTTATATTTTTTATACTAATAATGTTGAGTAAACAGATCATACATTTTATTTGTTCTATATTTTTACTATTTTAATATATAAATTATTTAATAGTTTTATTACACTCTATCCTATATTAGACCTCTTAATGTAATTAATTTGTTGTCAATATCAAAAAAAATGTATTTAGCAATAATCTTATTACTAATTAATGGTGTAATGAATAACTGAAACATCGATGTGGACAGAGGATAAATAATTGCCTAAACAGAATACATTCACTGCACGCTCCCTGTGATGGATCTGCACCTTACACGTGTCTAATTTGAAAGGCATATTCATTACAGATAGATAGAATTTGTTGAATACATCAAACTAGCAAACATTAACGACAACATTATGCATTTATTAATTTTAAATGGATTGTCGTACACCACTAATGATATCTATAAATAAATAATAGCAATCAATGAGCAAATATTGTTAACAATAATAAATGCAACAATTAAATGAGATGATAAGGTACTTGTTTTTAGAAATCATAATGTAGAAATTTCTCTTTTATGTAGACTTATTTAAGATATCTATGTTAGTTTTTTGCAAAGAGCTATTTAGGATGGAATTGGTGTGGCCTAATTGAATAGTTTCTTCTTATCAATTTTTTTTTCAATTTTAGATCATGATTTAGTTTGAAATAATGGACCTTGATTTTATGGTAGATCTAAATTAATATTAAATCATTTGAAACCATTTTTTTTTAATTTTAATTGGTTCTAGTTCACTAATTTCATTTTGAATTCAATTTTGCAACCTTCCTCTCATACATAGATCAAACAAAATTCTTAAATTGTTGGTTGAAGGTTGAAGTTTTTGTGCATTTAGATTCAATTTTGGACTTCAACAAGTGTGTTAGGGTATATGTGCATGTGGATCTCTCATTCCGTATTATATGCTCTCAACTTATAATCTTCTATAAGATCTTGGTTACAATATGTGTATTTTGAAGGTTTAGCTATGAGATACTTTCATTGCAATTAGATTAGCCACAAAAGAGGAATTTTCTCTATCCTTCAAGAATCTTGGGAGGATGAAAAGATATTAATGAAAAATGGGTTCAAAAAACATGGGTCGCCTTTTAAGGAGTTTAAATGGAAAAATCACAATTGCTTCTTGTTAGTTTCAGGCTTCAACTAAGCAATAATTAAAGGAGCATGAATATTTTCTTTTATATCCTACACATGCCCCATTTGAACTTAAATACCTATATCGTTTATCATTATTTATATATATCTGCATAACTATGTCAATAATATTATTTACAATTTTATTTTTAAGAATACATCATTATTTTTTAATAGTTTTACTTTTACTATTTATTTAACTACATCAAAAGACATTTTATAGTGAAGTAAGACTCAAAACATAACATCATGTCATAATCATATACATAAAAACTAAAACACAACTAATCAATATTTAAACAAGCTAAAACTAGAAAATAATGATTTTAAGTAAATCAAATCAAATAACTCTTAAATAATTCTAAAGTAACCTAAAATCATTTTTAAACAATTTGAAGATAGATGTATTTATGATATCCATACTAGTTTTTAAAACTATGATATCTAAAGTTTAGGGCCTTAGTAAACAAACAAGATCCTAATAGTTATAAAAAAGAGAAATAACTTGTAAACCTAGATAACAAGGTCTTTGATAACTATCTAGAATTTTTTCATGAGAAATGAGAAGTTATTAGTGAACTGAAGGAAAATTCTTTTATCAATCTTACTATTGTTGCATGTGTGCTCCTAGTCTACTATTTTTAGAGCTTTTATGGTTGTTTTTGACACTTGAACTCACCCCATGGAGTTCAGTTTCTTGTGCATTTTTATTTAGGACAATATATATTTTTTATGTCTTATTGTGAAAGAGTTTGAGCCCTTACAAAAATCTACTTTTATCCATCACAATAGAAACTATTTTATTTACTTTCTTTTGAAAAATTATTTGATGCATATATAATCATTTCAAATTACTTGCTATTTTTTTTAATTTTCTAAAGTAGATATAACTATTTAATATTTTGTTTACTAAATAGTGATTTCAATAAAAATGCTTACTTTTCTTTCATTGCAAACCTTGTTGGGATCCAAGAACCATATAATATGCAAGACTTATCCCCCTAGAAGAGACATCTCCAAATTAGAACAACCAAAAAATATAATATTTACAAAAAATGGACCTAGAAACAAACACTAGCTAAGCCCAAATCTTCAATCAAACATACCCCAAAATTGAAACCACCATCACCAAAGAAGAGAACTAGGCAATAAATTAGTGCACCATCCCATCACCCATGGTCTAAACACAACCAATCACAAAAGTGCCAAAAAAACACCAAGGTTGAAGAAAACCATGTAAAAATATCTTTAACTTGCAAACCAAGTGTTATTTTGCTTTCACAACAAAACCATCAGGTTGTCGCATATAAATCTCTTTCTCAAGATCCCCATGCAAGAAATAAGTTTTAACATCCATTTTCTCTATTTAAAAATCATAAGCAACAACAATAGATAATAGGAATCTAATAGAAGTTAACCTAGCAATAGGAGAGAAAATTTCACCGAAATCAACTCCCTCTCTAGGAGTAGCCCTTGGCCACCAATTTGGCCTTGTATCACTTTAACCGACCATTTCTCCATATTTCTTTTTACATACCCACTTGCATCCAATGTGCTCCCTTCCTTTGGGAAAACTCACAAGATCCTAGGTATCACAACTATTTAGAGCCATCATCTCCTCCTGCATGTCATGCATCCAAGACTCACTTTCTTTTGAAGAAAGAGCCTCCTAGTAGGATCCAAGTTCATTGTCAGTACTCAACAAAGCAAATACACAATGAAAATTGGATGGGTTATACCTATCAACTAGATTTAGTTGCCTTGTGGATCTTCTCAAAGTAAGAGTAAGGGGCTCTTATTGCTCTTCTTCTTCTACACATCATCTGAGCTCTTTGAACCCTTGTCTTCTTCTCCATCCTTTATTCCATCTAGTTGTTCTTCCACATGTGCATCTTCTCGCTTCTCAATCTTTGTTTCAAAGTGCACTGTTTTTGTCTTATCTTTCTCCTTTGGTTGTTCTTCATTCGAGTAAGCTCTAAACTCCCTAAAAATTACATCTTTAGAGAAAACCATTTTATGGGTTAATGAATTTAAAAGCTTATAACCTTTTACATTCTCACTATAACCAACAAAGATGCATTTATGTGCTTTTGGATCCAATTTAGAATGCTTCTCTTGAGGCACATGAACAAAAGCCTCACAACTAGAGACCCTTAAATGTGAAACAAAAGGCTTTCTACCTATCCACACTTGGGCTGATGCAAGAATTAGGTCCACAAAAAGAGCAAAAAATGGAAGTATTTTTGCTGTTTTTCAGAATTTGTCATAGTTGGACTGACAATTTGAGACACTTACATAATGAATTTTAAAAAAAGTCAGTAATATGAAATTTAGAATTCCGAATTTAGTTTCCAAATATGTAATTTATTCAAATACCCAGATGATAGAAATTAAAAAAAAAATTACCATACCATACACGTGTATGGACACCACTTTTTGACGCAAATAAAAGTATTTTGCTAATTCCTTTTGGGGAAAGATAGCTAACAACATGAAGATTGATGAGGATATGTTTTTGTAATTTTTTTCCAAATATTTTTTTTATTGAATTTTTATTGGCCTTAATTATTTTTTTAAATCAACGTGTATGGACATCATAATTGGACCTAAACTAAACAGTTTTTGAATCTTTTTTTTTCATTGTGTAGAGAATTGTCTGAAGATTGATGCCATATAATTTTTTTTACAAAAAAATTAACCAAAAAAAGTTATTAAGAAACAAAAAGTCTTATATTTCAAGTTTATGGACTAGTTTGCTTATAAATTAATTAAAAAATAAAAAATATAATCTAGTCTTCAAAAAAATATATATTTGGAAACTAGACATCGTGTTCTCTAATGGGTTTTAATTTCGTAGATTGATTCAAAAAAAAGTCCATCAACCATATTGTCAAAGTTGGACATTTATGTTGAACTTGCCTTAGACTTTTAGTTGCAGGTCGAAAGCTAAGGGTTTGGTTTCCAATCATTTTCTAAGCCTAAAACTAAGGCAACATGTGGGTTGGAGATTCAAAATTTTAAAAACGCGTACGCGTTTTTAAAAATGTGTATGTGTTACAAAACACATACACGATCTTTATTTGCTTGATTATTTAAAAAATTAAATACTTTTAAAATTAAAACGCGTACATGTTTTGTGTTACAAAACGTGTACGCGTTATAAATGTGTATGCGTTTTAAGATGTGTACATGTTTTGCGTTACAAAATGTGTACGTGTTATAAATGCGTGTGCATTTTAAAACACATGTGTTTCTAAAAGGTATTTAATTTTTTAAATAAATGACTTGGGCTGTTATAAAATGTGTATGCATTTTTAAGTGCATACGCATTTTTGTAGGCTTGAGTACCCAAACCGTAATGCATACACGCTTTTTTAATAACGTGTACGGGTTTTCTACGAGAATTTTTTTTTTGCCAAAACTTTCCCTCTTCTTGAACCCAACTTCTTGCTTTTACCCACTTCATAAGGAGTTTTATCAACAAGAGTTGAACAAGGAGATCTATTAACCAAATAACATGCAATACTTACAGCGTTTTCCCAAAAGCATCTATCAAACTTAACACCACTCAACATGCTCCTAGCTCTTTCCATCAAGGTTCAATTCATTCTTTTTGCTACCCATTTTGTTAAGGTGTATAAGTTGTAGTCTTTTGCTGAACAATACCTGCATGCTTATAGAACTCATCAAATTCCCTAGAACAATATTCACCCCCATTATCAGATCTCAACACCCTTATCTTATAATATATTTTCTTCTCAACTAAGGCTTTAAATTCCTTAAACTTAGTGAAAACTTCAGATTTTGCATGCATAAAATAAATCCAGGTGTATCTTGACACATCATCAATGAAAGTAACATAATATCGAGATTTTCCAAAAGAGTCAACATCCACTGGTCCAAACACATCCGAATGAATGATCTCTAATAATCTCTTAGCTTTATTAGTCCCGTTAGGAAATGATGATCTATTCTATTTACCAAACACACAATGCTCACAAAAATTATTTTTACCTTGACAAAATACAATCAGAAAGACTGTCAACCATTTTTTTATTCAAAATAGTCTTAAGACCTTTCGTTGGTATGTGGCGATTGATCATGCTATACTGTACACTCTTCATGTATCCTCACTGGGGTCTGGGGTCAGGTCATGCCTTGGGTGGGGGTTTGAGGGTGGAAGCCCTTGAAAAGCTGGGGTTAGGGGGTGGCAGCCCCCAAGAAATTTTTTTCTCCTATTTATTTCACTTCGTCACTGACAAAATAAAAAATGACTTTGTAAAAGCCTAATTCTAGAAGTGTCTAAAAAGCTTGTAATAAGCAGTCGAGATGGGAGTTGCAATAGGGAAATTATTTGTGAGATTGTAATATGTTTTGCACTAGATAATAAAATCACTGGATGGCTATGGTTTTATGGATGTATCCCATATTGGGTGAACCACATTAAATTTTGTGTTGTCTTGTTTTCGCTATAATTTTTTATGTGTGTTATATTTCTCTGTTTTATTGATCAAATATGCATTTAACTATTAGATATCTACCTTCTCACCTTAACACCTTTTTCACTTATGTCACCCAATCTATGGTGCCACAACATACATGCATTTTCAGTGTTAGTTACATTGGCAGAGTTACAAAAAGTGGAGGCATTAAGCCTAAACAAAGTCCCTATCTGAGATCCCTTAGCAATCACTAAACTCCCTCTTACCAACCTGCAACTAGACTTGTCAAATGTCACATGCATTTCCAAAATCATTCAACTTGGATACTGAAATTAAATTTCTCGCAAGTCTTAGAATATGTAAAACATGATCAAGAGTTTTAACCCTCCCATCACTAAAATACAACTTTACCTTTCCCTTACCAACAATCTTATTTGTGTTGTTATCACCAAGGAAAACTTCTCACCCATCATAAGTTGAATATGAAGTAAACCACTCCTTGTGAGGAGTCATATGGTAGGAACAACCTGAATCAATAAGCCAAGCATGATCACTAATAGTGTTAGCTAAAATAAACAAAGCATCAAAATCACCATCTTTTGAGGAATTTTTCGCGGAAGCATTCAAACTCTTTTTCTTGTTTCTACACTCCTTCACATGTCCTCTCTTACCACAATTCCAACACTTTACTCTACTTTTCCCAAGGGTTTTAGAACGTCCTTTAGACTTGTCTATCTTCATGTCCCCTTTAGGCCCTCTTTTTTCTTTGGACCTTCCTCGTACATGCAAGGCACCTTGGGAGCTCACATTCATGGACTTTCTCCTCATCTCTTTAGAAAGAAGTATATTGCAATGAGACTATCCATCTTCAGTTTTGTACCACCACCACTTATGGCAACAATTAGATTTTCTCAAGATTTAGGTAAATAGAAAAGCAACAAAATACATTTACATTCATCTTTTAACTTAACATCTACAAATGCAAGTTGACTTATAATAATATTAAAAGAATTTAAATGTTCTACAATAGAATCACCATCCTTCATTTCAAAGAATACAAACTTCTTTTGAGATACAATTTATTAGTTAAACTTTTGGTTTGGTAAATATCACCTATCCTTTTCCACAAATTGTATGTGGTAGATTCTTCTGAAACATTCAAGAGGATGGAATTTGTAAGACATAGCCAAATGGTTCTTCATGTCTTCTTGTCCATTTTCTTCCAATCTTCATGAGATGTTGATTGTGGTTTATTTTCATTAGAAAATACCAACCACTAGTCTCTCTCTTCAAGGAGATCCTCCATATTCAACTGCCTCATCTCATAGACAATTCCATTAAATTTCTCAATATCCAAACAAGAGGTAGAAGCCATGGTTTACTGTCTTCACAAATTTGCAAAACCCACAATGCCCAAGCTCCCACTACAACCAAAAAATCTTCAACACTCAAAAGAAAGGCATCCCTTTCTCAACAAAATTGTTAGCTCTGATACCAAATGTTGGAAAAAAAGGTATAACTTGTAGCAATTTGAACTTAAATATGTGTGGTTACAAATATGAAATTATAATTAAGTGATTGATAATTTCAATAATGAAAGAAAAAATTTGCAATACCACAAATCATCAATGCAAGTGACACAAGATTTGCATGGAGAAACCCTTGTGAGAAAAAACTCAACACCTAAAGAGATCCAATGTTTGTATTAATCTTCAAGGAAGTACATCAATACAACAATCCTCTCTACAATTCGACAACACTTCGTCATCCTAACAACCTGCAAATAAATCATCATAAATTACCATCCAAAGGCTCCAATATATAGAAGTTTGTGGGAGAGAATACCACAAATGGTATCCCAGAACAACAAGAAAAACCGCCCGGAAAAACCCACACCCCTCTTAGTGGACAGCCAATAAACATGGAATAAAATATTAAAATATCACATGGCCTTCACTTGGGCGCCTCACCCATAGCTAATAGAAATTACAAACTTGAATGCTCCTTTGATGGCTTCATGCAAGAACATGCACCACCATGCAAACTTGGGCACCCAACCATGCAAGATCATGAAAAACATGCAAATAGCATACAAGGACATGCACACTCAAGTGACCTCAATCCAAAAATTTGGACACCCAATAGGATATATGCCTCCAAGATGTCATGTAACTGTCACTCTGATGGGTCCATCTCTTTGAATGCAATTACAATTTATCATAGAAAAATAAATAATAAATATTTTGTCCCTCATGTCCTCTGGAACACTTTCCAAAGAATGTGGAGACACATAAATCAACTTAGGACAGCAATTTAATGTCACCTATCCTAACACAAGGCGCTCCGAGAGTGCTCCCAAACCCAAAAGAGCAGGCATGGGAACTTCAAATGTAGAAATGGGTAACTTAGCTTGAGGTGTATAATGCAAGAGTATGTTGGGGGTATTAGAATCTTGCATTACCCAAAAAGATTCATGGTTTTAGGTAAAATTAAGTGATCCCTCTTCATTCACTGGTTGCATTTGAACTTGAATGACAACTTTTGAAAATTCTATAACAAGGAAGGCAGGATGGCACAAGCACTAGTAAATTGTGTAAAGAAGCTAGGACTAAAAGCTCTTCTACAACACATTTGTTGCAAAATTTATTCAACAAATAGTCTTCCTATTACTAAAAAGTTGTTCTGCAACAGTTTTACTGTTGTTGCAGAAGTTCTCTAATAGTCTTACAATTGTTGTAGAAGTTATTTCATAGAATGTAGCTAACTATTGCTAACATAATTGTCCCACTCTAGTCACAGTTGTTGTTGAAATCCATTCGTGGTAGTTACATAGTAGTTGTGAAAATTCATTCTTAGCAATTACAAAAGTAGTTGTGGAAAATCATTTGCAGCAATTACATAGTTGCCATGTAAAGTCATTTTTAACAGTTAAACAATTGTTGAGGAAAGTCATTCCAAAATTTGTAGAAGTTTTGTTGCACTAACGAGGAATTGGGAAAAAGAAAACATCATATTTCTAATAGACTCTTTCTTTATAGCTAACCCCAAAGGGTTGAATACTTGAGCTACATCTTCAAGTTCATCTGTCTGGTTTGATCAAGTGGGACATGAAAGTACAGGTCATGTTTTACAGATGAGTGTGAAGTGGATACTAGTGACAATGGAAGTAGGGCATTTTCTCTCACCATATTTGCTTGCCTAGAAATACCCATCTAGGCGAAATGAATGCCAACATGGAAATGAAGAACTAACTGTGATAGTTCTAGGAACATACACTATTAATAGGTTTGAAGAATCAAGAATGAGAACTCTTTGTGGTTCGTTTACAATCCAAGAAGACTTCCGCAGAGCATAAGTAGTCCTCTTGAATGATTTTTGTTGCACCTGGCATGGCTTTGTTGGTTACATTTCAAGCAAGTATTAAGGGAGAAAGGGTTAACTCACAGGTTATTTTGTGATTTTCGTATAATTAGGTGTTATAGTGTTATGCACATCGATTTAAGGTGGTACTGGAAAGAAATTTTTACAATGATGATTACTACTTTCCACATAAAATTTGAAAGACTAGCAAGATGATAGCTTCAACTGGTAGCTTTGGAGCACATTTATGTCATTGTTGATTCCAGTGGCTTGACTAATACAACAATTACACTATCATTTCTGAAATAAGAAGCATAGCATCGATTTCAACCCAATAAGTCAATGTGAAGAGTCAATCCATGTTTGAATAGTCAACTTGAATATGAAGAGTCAAGAGTTTAATTGTTGGAAAACCAATCTTTAGCATTGATTTTCAATAATGAGTTTTTCATTAGAAAAAGAATCACACTTGAATCATAGATGGATCAATTATCAAGTGTGGTTGGTAGCTGAGTGAAAATGGTGGTCCTAGATTTGATTCCTAACTGGTCCATGAAAAAGTTTAACATGGTATCAAAGCTAGGTTAGTAGATAACAAAATGATACTCAATTCACTGATTTTATTATTTGTGAGACCTTTTGAAATCTCAATTGTAACAATTACATTGGACAAAATTGCTTATGGATGAAACAAACTCTCACACAATCTAATCTAGAAGCAGTTTTGTCCAATTTCATGGATTGTGGAAATCTGTGGTCTTTGAGCAACTACATTATCAAAATTTGAAATCAAACTTCATAACATCTTCTCTATGAGAATAGATAACCATATTTTCACCAAAAAAAATCATTTGATTAACTGGACCTTTCACTTTTGTCAAAAATTATTCACATATTTATTATGACTCATTCTTATATTTTCAAAATTCTTTCTCAATGTTTGCAAAGTTTGAGCACTCTAATGTGCATTAAAGAGTATATTCCAAGCTTTTTTGGAATGTACAACACCACTAATCTTAGGAAAAATTGATTGGCTCAGTGTACCATAAATAAAAAATAAAGCTTCATTGTCCTTTTGTTCATTTATTTTTAAAAGTTGTTTATTTATTTATTATTATTTAAGACATTGCCATCTTTTGGTTCTTCATATCCTAGATGGGCAATACCCCATAAATGTAATGTCCTGTATCCTAATGTACCCTAGAATTCACCTATTGATCACAAATTGCAACAAATTAGGGTTAGGGTTTCCACCTTATTAAATAAATCTCTTTAATGATGTAATCTTGGATTGAATCCCACATTCACCACATGAACAACATTGACAAATATGTATGTATGCTTGTTAGGGTTAGATATTTGCATCACAATCATAGATTATCAATAATGCCACATATTAGGAAATGAGGAGAAGCAACATGATGGGTCTGCCCAAAGCCATATGCCAAGGAAAAGATGGTGTATACCACAACCCTCCCCCTTGGCGACTTATACTTGCTTTCCCCATCAAGGCTTTGACTCCTAGAAAACACTTGCCACCTTGAGGAGTTGGGTGAGGGCCATAAGTGGGTAACTTGACTCTCTATGTAGGGCTCTTTGGTTGGCTACCTACTAGCCTCATTAACCCATTTTTCTTACACCCCAGTCCCTTCCTACAAGGTGGGTTCCAAACAGTCAAACACATCTTGTATTCTATCATAGAAATCACACATTAAATACTCTTCTATTATGCATGGAAATATGCATACAAATATAAGATAATGATGGAAGAAATACACTTGAATATAGGATAGATCTGATATACTCATGTTTATGTATATATGTCCAATAATAGTAATTTGTTGTGATACACATGTTTGGTTCTCTTCTCTTTTTGATATGTATGTCTCCTCTCTTTGATTGATGATGTATCCTCCTAAGGTTTGATCTGCCCTTAATGTTCAAAGGATATTGTCGGTGTAAATCAAGCATATAAGAATCTATTACTCATATTCATATTAAAGAAATATAACAACTTATAAGGTTCAATAATTGTTGCAAGTATCATTATTGCATATTCGTATAATACATATATGTGTGTGTGTATGTATATGTATGCATATATGTATGTATATACGTATTTATATATATTAATAATTATATTTAATTTTACTTTTCTGATTATATTCTTGTCAATGATACTTTTTTTTTGGATACAACAGGGGTGTCCCCGCGACCCAACCCAACGGCCTAACAACCCTTACCTTGGGTACCTGAGGCGAGCTAGGGTGAGACTAGTCCCTTGCAAGTGAGATCCCCCACCCGCAAGAAGTCCCACCTCTTAAATGCAGATGTATTTATGATTCATTCCTTTTTATTTGATTTCTTTCTATTTTCCAAACTTATTCAAATTTCTAACTTTATGGTCCCATTGGGGGGCTTGGGCTTCTATTTTCATGGATCAAGCAGTCCCATGAAGCAAAAGAAATTATGAAACAAGATTAATTGGAATCTTCTCCTAAAAAATAGGAGCCCCTACCTTTTATACTGCGAATTTTAGTGGGTGAAATTGAGGTGGGGCTAGAAATTGCCCCTACAGCTTAGGAATTTTTTCTACCACTTGTCTATCACTTAGAATTTTAAATTCCTAAACAATCTATAAAATGAGATAATTTTTATTTATTAATTATTTTTTATCAAATTACTCTGAATTTTGGAGCTCAAACTTTTAAGTTGAATTGCAAAATTGAATTCATGGAACCACCAACTTTAAAATATTCCTAAAAAGTCCCAGCAGCACCCACTAAATTTTTTTAGGAAGCCCCCTCCATGGGATTGTATCCTAATTCTTTTTATCCCTACCTTTTACAAGTGATTTAACCTTCATTATATATTGATTATTTCTTGGAGTCACACCCCTTCTTAATTGATGCCTTTTAGAAGAGTCACAACCATTCCCTTAATTCCTTCCTTAATTTTAATTTAAATATGATTGTTGCCCTTAAAAGAACCCCTTAAATACTTTCTTTTTCTAATATAATTTTTGTCCCTTAATGTTAATCTTTTGCTTTATGGGAATCGTTGCCTTTATACTTCAGTGTTTCCTTTCCATTTAATCGCTGCCTTTACAAGATTACCAATCGCTGCCTTTAGTTTGACTTAATTACAGTGTTGATTGCTGCGTTAAGTGGTTCGTTAGCGCCACCTTGCTTATGAAAAGGTAGAGAAAATGGGTGTAGGAATCGCTATATTTTCCCTCGGTTAGCAATTTTTTTGAAATCATAGGGTGCGATCAGGGGCAGGACAGAGTCAGGGGCATGAAAATCCAATCACCGCCTTATACTATCCTTTAATAAGAAAACACTGGCTGCTCATTTTTTATTATAAATGCACTTTTTTTAAAAAATATTTTATATTAATATATTTATAAATAGAATATATATATATATATATATATATACTTTAATATTTATAGTTATATTTTAATATAAATATTATTATTTATGTTATTTATTTATTTGTATTTTATTGTTTGGGTTTTTTAGTGTGCAATTTCAAAGCATGATAATAAATCATTAGATTTTAATAAGTATTTGTATTTGTGTATTCCAATAGACAAAATTATCCCCATCAAAAATAGAAATTAACAATCTTGATGTACCTTCCATATTTGTCATCACAAAAGTACAAAAAATACTTTGCAGTCATAAATTTTGAAAAACCACAAATTTTCCTTGAACACACAAGTTTCTAGAAGACCATTCAAAACACAACTCATAAGGCTCATTCAAATCTTATACAATACAAATAATTTGCACTTATTCTAGAATCTTATGCAAAAATAAAAACAAGGCAAATGGTAGTTACTACAAAAGGCGTATTACAATTGCATCCATCAAAAAACAAAATTCAATGTAAGGAAAAACTCTTTAGATTGAATTTGACGTTCAAATGACATGCAACTAGCATAATTACAATCATTTAAAATAGATTTAAAGCAGATTTAAAAACGGTTAAATTAAATCAATTTGATATCTTATTCACTCTAAAATACTTTTTTTTTATATCATAATTATAAAGATTTTTTTTCTCTTATAATATATATTTATACATTATTTTTATTTTGAATGTTAAAAAGATAAATTAAAGTAAAATAAAAATAATTACGCCAAGAGTTAGTGGAGAGGTGTATTACGCAATGGCGTAATGTTGCTTTTTTAGATTTTAAAATCAATTTAATTAAAAAAATAAATTAAAACTAAATACTTAGTGTTATTTAATAATTTTTTAAGTTTTTAGGGTGAATATTTATTTATAGTAGTAACATAAATATTTATTTATAATTATAACAAATTTCAATATATTTATTTGTCATTTTTTTTTTTCAATAGTGTATTTATTTATTTTGTTTATTTTTCAATAACTTTTATTTTTTTGTTTTGTTTTTAAAGCTGCTATATTCACAAATTCATGAAGACCTCTATTAAAATAAATTAAAACTAAATAGTTAGTGTCATGTAATAAATTTTTAAGTTTTTAGAGTGAACATTTATTTATAGTAGTAACACAAATATATTTTTTATAATTATAAAAAATTTCAATAATTTTTTTTTCTTCAATAGTGTATTTATTTTATTTTTATTTATTTTTCAATATATATATATTTTTGCTTTGTTTTTAAAGCAGTTTTAAATCTGTTTTATTCACAACTTTCTTTAGATATTTTTATCTTTGAATTCATGAATCGCGGTTGCAGGTTTGACTTTATTCTCCTGAAGTTGGATTTCTCCCAAGTTTGGCTTTACATTTTTTGGAGTCACTTAATTTTAGCTATCGCAAATTTGGATTTAGTCCCATTGAAACCAATTGCATTGTTATAATATGTTGTTGTAGTTAAACAAAACAAATATTCAAGGAGTCGTAAGGTTTATTGCTTTTTAATTGTGATTGTTTTATTATTGAGTGGGATGGAAAGTCTCCCAAGTTGAGTCTGTTGGACTTGCTAGGGCTCATTTGGAACTTGACAAGGTTAGATTTTCTTAATACATGCTAGAATCAAAACTAGGGTTTGGTTACCTTATCTTGTATCTTTGTGAAGAAAATACATAAATTTAATATTTGATCTTATCTTAATTGACAATTGTATCACATTTGTTTAAAGAAGAAATTGGACATATATAATGAAAATCAAATTATAATTAAAATCAATCAATTTAAATTTCACGAGGAACTCATAAGACAACTAAGCATCTTTGTGTTTAACCTCTAATGTGCTATTGAGTTTTTTCTAGCTTTATTTCACTATTGATTCTTTCTGTAAAATCAGTCAATTCAAATTTCATGGGGAACTCATAAGACAGCTAAGCATCTTTGTGTTTAACCTCTAATGTGCTATTGAGTTTTTTTTGGCTTTATTTCACTATTGAGTCTTTCTGCCTGATTTATTTTGCTCATATATTAATAGATTGATTGAAACAATGATAGCATATAGGCAGTTTACTGTTGTTTTGAATAAGTTGATGAAAATAGGTGCCTTGAGAAAAGATAACTCTTGGCGTATTTTATATATATTAATATTTAATATATGTATGCTAGTAATAAAAACAAAAAAAAAATCCTTCAAATCTTGAATTTTTGAGTGGTGGCTTCCACTTTCATGCCTTCTCTAGTAAATGTTGTTATGTTTCATGTAATTGGGATGGGCCTACACTGCTTGATATTCCTTTGCATCCTACATGGATGGACACACATTGCACCCTCACAACAATCTTCTTCCTGCAGGATTTCTCTACATGTCTCCCATGTAGGATTCCTTCCATAATCAGTTAGGCCTATCTCTCTTCCAATGCTTCATAGGACTTCTCTACAACTATGATGCTAAATGAAGGTTTATAGAGTAGCAACAAATGGATGGTGGTAGGTTCAACTTTCACATGCTATCAAAGCTACGTCAATAGAGAAAGGCATGGCTAGGAGCCTTGAGCACTTGTAGTGTGGCTCAAGGGGGAATATTAGAACCATAGATGGACTAGTCATCAAGTGGGGCTACTGATTTATTGGTAGAGCACCCCAATAGCAAATGGGTGGTTCTAGGTTCAAATTCTAGTTGATCCATTAAAAAGTTTAACATGGTATTAGAGCCTAGGTGTAACGCCCGACATGCAAACCCCAGAGAACACACACACAAAGCAAATAATTTTTTTTAAACAATACAATTGAACATGCAAGAACATTAACCATAATCACATAACACATTACATTACACTATTACACTTAGTTCTCTGGGGCACGCGAGGTTACTTCACAACAACTAACAACGAAAACAAAAGATAACAACATAACTATTAATATTATAAACCTTGAACAAGAATACATCTAATAACCAAGAGCGAGAATATTAATACATCACATAAGACAATCATAATGAATCTCTTTTAACAAGTTACGGTTGATCCTAACTATTACATCACCATTTTAATATTACATTACAAGCTCTTGATTAATAATTACATCAAATTTCCCAAACGTGCGGGATAATATAAATACAATGAAATTGAATTACAAAGGAACACTGGTGCAACACCAACTGCAGAAATGCTGAGAAGATAGACTGTTGATGGGGAACCCAACGGGTGAGGAGCACGTTCCACCCAACCATGTGAATTACAAGTAACTCACCCCCCGTGCTCAGAGGTGACAAGGAAGAGAAACCGACCATGAATGCCAAACCGACTCACGAACAATCATAGTACAAATACAAACACAACTCAAGGCATACACTTGAAATAACCTACAACGTTCATGAGCCAAACACATCGAGATAAAGCTATGAAACTCATCACAAATAAACCAAGCATGAACAATTAAACAAGAACTAAATAACAATCATAAACCAAATCCACAAGAATCATAAACAACATAAAGTTTACAATATCCAAAGGCAACTTCAACAAAGCACAAGGGTGTCTAGTGGAGAGTGTCATCGCATAGCTCTCATGGGATCTCCTGGCCCTTCCTCCAACTGAGGTGCCGACGCCCACGAAGAGCCACTCTCCCTATGACCCCTAATATAAATCAAAGCAGGCAAGGGTTGAACTAACACATATAAAGCATAAAACCAAAACTAGACACATGAGGCATTAACCCACTCGCAACTACCCATGACCAAAAGTCTTACAAACCATTCAACCCTTCCAAACATAAAACCAATAACTCCAAAAGCATAATCAAGACGAGAATAACATTCTAAATTAACAAGCCTCTGGAACAAGGTTTTACAAACAACAACGGTTCCCACATCGACGAGAAAAGTTTACAACTATTAATTAGAAACACAATAACCAGATCACACGATTTCATAACCAAAAGTAAACAATTAACTCAATTGCATAAAACGATATAACAAAGCACACATGTTCGACGAAATTCATGTAATTTACTTGCCCGCAATAAAACCATAATTCCCATACCAAAATAAAATTAATTTTCTAAAGCCAAATAACATAATCCATTAATTTTATTTTACTAAAAAAAAACATTAATAATTTATTCCCAAAGAAAATTATATTTCTTTAATATTAAAATAACATTTTAAAATTAAATAATGTTAAATAAAATAATTATAATTACATTTTAAAATAAACTAATATTAAATAAAATATATATAAAAATATATGAATATTAATAAATTATAAAAAAAAAACTATTAATTAATATATATATATATATATATAATATATATATATATATATATATAAATATATATATATATATATAATATATATATATATATATATATAAATATATATATATATATAAATATATATATATATATTATATATATATATATATTAATTAATATTTAAAAAAAAATCTTTTAAAACAAAACAAGGCATATAAGGGTCTGCGGTACACAGTAATCCGTAGGACTGCTGAGCGCGGCAGTCCACGGACTGCTGTGCACAGCAGTCTACGGACTATTGTGCCAGTGTCCGTGGCATGGGGAGAGGGGGAGGTACGGCCTCCGCCGTCCTTCCCCTTGACCCATATGCAATTTATTTTATTAAAACCTTTTCAATACAATTTCTTTTTATTTTTATTTTTTTCAATTGAACACGGAAAACGAAAATTAAATTCAAACGAATTTTGAATTCGGGTTAACAAAATTTAAACACAAATCACCAAAATTTATAAGAATTCAGCTATTTACATACATATATATATATATATATATATATATATATATATATATATATTAATAAACAGAATATTGTGTGATTGACACAGATCACAACACAATTATATATATATATATATTTGTATATATTATTTTTATTACATATATATATTTATTTTCTTTGCAAACAATCAATTCATTGATAAAGGAGAGAGATCTTTTCCATCACAAAAAGGAATAAGAAGATAAAGAAACTAGTTGCTTCCAAATAAGAATTATACAGCATAGCTTTCTATTTTGTTTGCAATTCAAACTATATATTTTTTTTAAAAGAATAACTTCAAAACAAAGCTACTTATTTATATAATTTTTTTTTTTGAAACAGAAGAAGAAAGAGATGAAACATCTGGAACCTGGAGTCCTACGCTTATTCGAAATCTGATGATGTCCATTTGAATCTGGCCTCTACGAAGAGCTTTTAGTTTCTGCTTGAATCCGTCTCTCCAGAATTTTGTGCCCGAACTCGAATCCAATCCTTTATACTGAAACCCTTCCCAATTTAATGCAAGAGAATGAAAGAACTATTTTTCCCCAAAAACTCCAGAACCCTTCTACTTGTGCAACTCTGTCTCCATAAAACCTCTTCTCCCCCCCAAAAAAACTTACAAAAATTTCAATTCCATAAAAGATATTACCCATTTCCTTCAAAAGCTCTCAAAAATCATAAATAAAAGAAATTATATTTTTAAAAGCAAGCTTTTCAGTCAGATCTGAGTTCTCATTCGTTCTCACAACTTTTTCATTCATTTATTTACTTATTTTTTCTATTTTCAATACTTTTTGTTTTAATTTCCGCTTTTTTTACAACTTTACTTGTAAAGCACATTATCTAATTAATTTAAATAATTTATTCTAACAATTATCCTCAACAAGATAATTAATTAAAATAATAAACACAATTTAATATTTAATTAATATTTAATAAAATACATGACTTTTAAAAATAAAAATAAAAAACATTTAAATATTTAAATACAATTTAATCTAACATTTTAATAAACAATATTACCCTTATTTAATTAATTCAATCACAACTTATAAAATACCAACATAAATAAAATACGACAAGACACAAACATGAGCCACACAAAACGACAACTACAAGAATGCACAAACCCATTCAAACAAGACGATCTGACATCACGGGACGGGATGACTTCATTGCCACCTCTGTTTCAACATTATACCGTTGGGTTATAGGTGCTCGCCCTGTCCTGCCGAAGCAGGTGGAATCGAGACTATGTACCTGCAATCCTACATACAAACAATGTTGTGCACAATATATCTATTTAAATACAAGCACCTCATGAGAAAGAATCGCAGCGTAGCAGGGCACCCGCGAACGAGTGGTGCTACACTGTCCTTCATCACATCTATCCAAACAATATAATGTAACCGATAAATTAATCATTTCTAAACTAACAAATCATATCATATCATCATGAACAATTACTAATTCACTGCATCACCACCTAATACTGCATCTATATAAAAACATCACCAACTAAATGCAATCATAATGTAATATCATAATCACAAAATACCATTAGAAGCTCTTGTCCCATCTTCCTCTTCTGATTCCTTAGCCAGACTACCTGCACATCCCAGGTGAGAATGGAGGGTTACTACATCCTCCCCCCCTAAAACTCGACTTACTCCTGGAAGTCACATGGCTCATAATGGAAACATAACCACATTAGTACCAAAATTTCTCTAATCTATAATTGATGCACACCCTGTTTCTAAATCATTGTAATTAGAATCACTATCCGGCTTCACATTTGAAAATAATATCTTCTTAACTACTTTTATTTATAATTCCTTACATCTCTTACAATAACATACTTGGTTTCAGCACTAATAACAAAGCAAGTACTCCTATTAACTCAATTTTCCATTTACACAACAAACACCTTCAAAATATCATAGAAGTAAAACACATCAAATGATTACTTGAAATTAACAAAATACACACCATATCATGTTTCAGTAACATATTTTAAGTCACAAATTTACGATTCTCAATAATATCCAATCTATTCTATACCACAGAGTCACAATATACCCACATTTAAGACATCGTGGTTATCCCTCTTTTACATCAATAGGCACAAAATATAAGAAATATTCTTCTAACACATACATACACAGTCACATCACTGGGAACCACATAACGAGGCTACATAAGGGTCCATCTGGACACCGGAAAGCAGCATACTAATCCACAATACATAATCCATGAGCCAAGAGCCAAAATCCATCTCACATAATCCATACCTCACACTCAGTGGCTTGATGGTGTTAGGCCACACACACATGGCGAGACCATCCAAACAAGACCACTATGACCCATCTCTTGTTGTACAAGGTGGTTAGCCTCCAAGAGATAGTCAACACACATAGGTGGGTAGTGGGTCCTAGCTATAAAATAGCCTCACATACCCCCATCCTCAAGGTTCGAATTCTAGTTGATCCATTAAAAAGTTTAACATGGTATTAGAGCCTAGGTTAGTAGAGATAGGAAAAGTTAGGAGCTCTGAGCATTTGTAGCATGGCTCAAGGGGGGTGTTGGAAAATGAGCCACTGGACCCATAGATAGATTGGTTACCAATTAGGCCTACAACTTAGTAGTAGAGCACCCTAGCGAGAAATGGGTGATTCTAAGTTCAACTCCTAGCTGTTGCGGGGTGCTCTACCACTGAGCTACCAACCCACTTGGTGACCAGTCCATCTATGGTTTGAGTGTGTCTCATGTTTAAATTGGTTGTAATTAACAAAGAGATTTAAATTTATTGAATGTATTTTACATTGATTTGAGTCCATTGAGAGAAACTAGGACATAGCTTCAAAGATAACATTGTCATTCATTTGATCCCCTATGTTTTTTTTGCATTAGAAACCTTATTTGTGTGCAAATCCTTAAAAGAGTTTTCATTTGAACAAACCTAAGAAGAGCTATGATGCAACTTTTTAACAAAATATAGTTTCAGAAGTTTCTCATTTCTTCCTTCTTCTTGTCCCACTTGTCTCAAAGAACCACATCTACCCTTTATTGCATTTTTACTCACTATTTTTATTATTCTATATTTTTCCCAATTCTTTTATTTTGATTTGTTTATAAAAGTGTAATATATTATATTTAATATTTAATTTATATATAATACATAAATTGTATTTATTTTTAGTATGTGCTAAAATATATTTAAGACATCTAATAATTTTCTTATTATTTTATTTAATAAGTATTTATCTAAATGAATAATATCTACTTTATTATTATTTTTTTTTTAAATACAATATACTTAACAATATAATTATTTCAATAATATTATCTCCTAGTATTTCAAAAATATTATTGTTAGTGTACATATTATATTTACCCAAGTGTGTAGCTATTTTTATTTCATTTATTAATGTATATAATTATTTTCATTAAAACTATTTTATTTATTATATTAAATATAATTATACATACAAATAAAAAATATAATATAAATTAATTAATTTATATATTTTTTTATATTAATAATGTTGAGTAAACAGACTATACATTTTACTTGTTCTATATTTTTGCTATTTTAATATATAAATTATTTAATAGTTTTATTACACTCTATCCTAGATTACACCTCTTAACATAATTAATTTGTTGTCAATATAAAAATATATATATTTAACAATAATCTTATTACTAATTAATGGTGTAATCAATAGGGGAGAGAGCCCAATAGTCGTGTAGGGTCCAATAGTCGTGCACTCAATCGTAATTATAATACCCAATAGTCGTTTATATAATGTCTAATAGTTATGATTTGACTACCCATAATTAAACAAAATGTATGCTTTTGATCTAAAAAGCAACCAATCATGTGATACCACATCAGCGCTCAACTACTCATAATGTAATGCACGAGTATTGGTCTCACTATTTTTTTGGGGCCTTTTTGGATACCTTGACAAAAAACATGTTGATGTGGCATCATATTTGATGATGTGGCCCTGAAACCTTAGTTATAAGCAGAGAACTTGCCAAGTAAGTTGCTGTAAAAAATTGGAAGTGATTTGAAATTTCGATGTAGGATAATCAGAAGCACGAAGTTAGGGTGCACGACTACTGGGCCCTCTCCCCTAACTCAAACATTGATGTGGACAAAGGATAAAGAATTGCCTAAACAGAATACATTCATTGCACGCTCCCTGTGATGAATCTGCACCTTACACATGTCTAATTTGAAAGGCATATTCATTACAGATAGATAGAATTTATTAATGACAACATTATGCATTTATTAATTCTAAACGGATTAACATACACCACTAAATAATAGCAATCAATGAGAAAATAATAATAAATGCAATAATTAGATGGGATGATAAGGTAGTTGTTTCTAGAAATCATAATTTAGAAATTTCTCCAGTTTTTAAAGATATTTATGTTAGTTTTGTGCATAGTTTTAATCTAATTTTCACTTTCAAAGAGCTATTTAGGATGGAATTGGTGTGGCCTAATTGAATAGTTTCTTCTCATCATTTTTTCTTCAACTTTTGATCATGATTTTGTTTGAAATAATTGACCTTGGTTTTAAGGTAGATCTAAATTAATATTAAATCCTTTATAACCATTTTTTAAATTTCAATTGGTTCTAGTTCATTAATTCTCATTTTGAATTCAATTTTGCAACCCTCCTCTCATACATAGATCAAACAAAATGCTTAAATTGTTGGTTGAGAAGGTTGGAGTTTTTTTGCATTTAGATTCAATTTTGGACTTCAACAACTCTTTTATGGCCTATTTGTATGTGGATCTCTCATTCGATATTATATGCTCTCAATTTATAATCTTCTATGAGATCTTGGTTACAATATGTGTATTTTGAACATTTAGGTACAAGATATTTTCATTGCAATTAAATTAGTCACAAAAGAGGAATTTTCTCTACCCTTCAAGAATCTTGAGAGGATGATGTTGACGCCAAAATTTGACTAGATAACAGTGCCTTTATGGGAAACTCAGTTCAAGGGGGACCCCTTTGCGCCAAACTGAGTGACCTCCGGATTTTAAAGAAGCCGGCTTCTTCTATATAATGGGTTTTGGAAAGGGAAAAGGAAACGGATATAATGAAACAAATATTAATCTAAGGCGATGCGCCAAAGCTTTCTGATAGGCATGATAAATCATAGACTCAAGGGCCTGAATGTTATTGTTATGTTCCAAAACATCGGAAACTTAAAGCAATAGCATAAACAATTCATTTAATTGACATAAAACAGTATCGCATACATTCTTACTACTAAGAAGAGTCATTAAGACATGATTTAGACCAGCAAGTTTGCATTCAATGTATAGAAGTCTCCTCAAATAAAATGCCTAAGACAATAAGAAGCACAGTTCACAGTTTAATCAAGACATGAAAAATAGAAAGGCCGAACAATAGGCACAGTCTGAAATCTTCTTACGAATAAACATGCAAAAGAGGCCTGGTGTCTCTTGCTAAAACCAGTATTCTTTCTAAAAATCTTGGACCCCCTCTCCTCAACAGAGAGAGTATATATAGCCGGAGAGCAAAATCCCACCGCCTGGAGAGTTGTAACAGAAAGATTCCACAATCTCCCGCAATGATGCCCGAATAAGGATATTCCCAATGCCGTTATGAGAGCAGCCAGTCAGAGCACCGCATCCAGTCGATCAGTTACAGGCGTGCCCTTTGTAATGATGGCAGTGGTCCCAACCAGGCTTCGAAGCGACAAGTGCCGCCCACCGCTTTAGAGAACCATGACGAGCAGCACCCAATAACACCATTCCGCTCGGCCATCCCATAGCTTGCTTTGATAATCAATGTAAGGCACGTGGCAGCAAATCGCGGCCCGAATGAAAACTCCTCCCCCATCGACCGTGAGCTTGCGGAGGAATGACACGTGTTCCGGGGACTGAGGCTACTTTGAAAATGGAGAAAGGCCGTATGAACCGGGTGGTGAAAGACGTGTGGCCGCGTTTCGCAACTCGGGGTGCTCTCATCCCGGCTGCTGTTTAAAAGCTGCGCACCGCTGACGTGTGGGCGAAGGTAGGTCCCGCCAGGAAATAAAGAGGGCCAATAGAAGTCTTTTGCGGCCCGACGCAGCATATTCTATCCTTGTTAGGAAAGTTTACGATACATCACCACGTACAAAAATGTGGGCCCCTCGATGAACCTTAGGAGTATCGGACCTTTATGAAAGGCTTAGCAACCGAATGAAACACAAAGCAAAGAAAATGAAAAACCCCGCAGGCGAGACACGTGGGCGCCCAGCGCAGCATTTCAGGAGCCGAAAGGGGAGCCGCCCGCCGAAGTTGCGAAGCGAGGAATGTGCAAAGGGAAAGATCAAAACCTGCCAGGAAGCCGAAGAAACGCGGAGACGCACGGGCCAGCGCACGAACATGTGCAAAAAATGGGACCCGAAGGGAGCTGCTTGAATCATTATTTCAACAGATGAATATATATTAATGAAAAATGGGTTCAAAAAACATGGTTCACTTGTTAAGGAGTTTAACTGTGGAAATCACAATTGCTTCTTGTTAAATCAGTTTGATGCTTCAACTAAATAATAATCAAAGGAGCATGGAGATTTTCTTTTGTATACTACACATGCCCCATTTGAACCTATACCCATATCATTTATCATTATTTATATATATCTACATAACTATTTCAATAATATTATTTACAATTTTATTTTTTAGAATACATCATTATTTTTTAATAGTTTTACTTTTACTATTTATTTAACTACATCAAAAGACATTTTATAGTGAAGTAAGACACAACACATAACATCATGTCATAATCATATACATAAAAACTAAAACGTGACTAATCAATATTTAGACAAGGTAAAACTATAAAATAATTATTTTAAGTAAATCAAATCAAATAACTCTTAAATATATAAAAATAAATTAACTCCTAAATAATTCTAGAGTAATCTAAAATCATTTTTTAAGCAATTTGAAGATGATGTATTTATGGTTTTCATAATAGTTTTTAAAACTAAAATATCTTAAGTTTAGGGCCTTAGTAAACTAACAAGATCCTAATAGTTATATAGGAGAAATAGCTTGTAGACCTAGATAATGAGGTCTTTGAGAACTATCTAGAAATTTTTCATGAGAAATGAGAAGGTATTAGTGAATTGAAGGAAATTTCTTCCATCAAGCCTACTATTGTTGCATGTGTGCTCCTAGTCTACTATTTTTAGAGCTTTTTTGGTTGTTTTTCACACTTGAAGTCCACCCCCCATGGAGTTCAGTTTCTTGTACATTTTTATTTAGGACAATACATATTTTTTATGTCTTATTGTGAAAGAGTTTGAGCCCTTACAAAAATATACTTTTATCCATAACAATAAAAACTATTTTATTCACTTTCTTTTGAAAAATTATTTGATGCATATATAATCATTTCAAATTACTTACTATTTTTTATTTTCTAAAGTACATAACTATTTACTATTTTGTTTACTAAATAGTGATTTCAATAAAAATGCTTACTTTTATTTCATTACAAACCTTGTTGGGATCCAAGAACCATATAATATGCAAGACTTACCCCCCTAGAAGAGACATGTCCAAATTAGAACAACAAAAAATATAATATTTATAAAAAATGGACCTAGAAACAAACACTAGCTCAACCCAAATCTTCAATCAAACACACCCCAAAATTGCAACCACCATCACCAGAGAAGAGAACTAGGCAATAAATTAGTGCACCATCCCATCACCCATGGTCTAAACATAACCAATCACAGAAGTGCCAAAAAGACACCAAAGTTGAAGGAAACCATATAAAGATCTCTTTAACCTACAAACCAAGTGTTCTTTTCCTTTCACAACAAAACCATCAGGTTGTCACATATAAATATCTTTCTCAAGATCCTCATGCAAGAAAGTAGTTTTAACATCCATTTTCTCTTTCAAAATCATAAACAACAACAATAGATAATAGGAATCTAATAGAAGTTTACCTAGCAACAGGAGAGAAAATTTCACCGAAATTAACTCCCTCTTTTTGGGAGTAGCCCTTAGCCACCAATTTAGCCTTGTATCACTTTAACCAACCATCTTATCCAAATTTCCTTTTAAATACCCACTTGCATCTAATGTGCTCCCTTCCTTTGGGAAAACTCACAAGATCCTAGGTATCACAACTATCTAGAGCCATCATCTCCTCCTGCATTGCTTGCATCCAAGACTCACTTTCTCTTGAAGAAAGAGTCTCCTTGTAAGATCTAGGTTCATTGTCAGTACTCAACAAAGAAAATACACAACAAAAATTGGATGGGCTATACTTGTCAACTAGATTTCGTTGCCTTGTGGATCTTCTCAAGGTAAGAGTAAGGGGCTCTTATTGCTCTTCTTCTTCTACACATCATTTGAACTCTCTGAACTCTCTTCTTCTTCTCCATCCTCTATTCCATCTAATTGTTCTTCCACATGTGCATCTTCCCACTTCTCAATCTTTGTCTCAAAGTGTACTATTTTTTTCTTATCTTTCTCCTTTGGTTGTTCTTCATTTGAGTAAACTCTAAACTCCCTAAAAATTACATCTTTAGAGAAAACCATTTTACGGGTTAATGGATTTCAAAGCTTATAACCTTTTACATTCTCACTATAACCAACAAAGATGCATTTATGTGCTTTTGGATCCAACTTAGAATGCTTATCTTGAGGCACATGAAAAAAAGCCTCACAACTAGAGACCCTTAAATGTGAAACCAAAGGCTTTCTAGCTATCCACACTTGGGTTGATGCAAGAAGTTGGGTCCACAAAAAACTCAAAAAATGGAAGTGTTTTTGTTGTTTTTCAGAATTTGTCACAATTGGACTGGCAATTTGAGACACTTACAAAATGAATCTTAGAAAAAGTCAATAATATGAAATTTATAATTCTGAATCTAGTTTCCAAATATGTAATTTATTCAAATACCCAGATGATAGAAATTGAATTTTGATGGGGATGTATAAAAACCACTTTTTAAAAGTCATTTTTTTTTACCATACCATGCATGTGTAGGGACACCACTTTTTGACCCAAATAAAAGTATTTTACTAATTCCTTTTTGGGAAAGATAGCTAACAACATGAAGATTGATGAGGATATTTTTTTGTAATTTTTTTCAAATATTTTTTTATTGAATTTTTATTGGCCTTAATTGTTTTTTTAAATCAACGTGTACAAACATCATAATTGGACATAAACTTAATTCTTTTTTGAATATTTTTTTTCATTGTATAGAGAATTGTCTGAAGATTGATGTCATATAGTTTTTTTTCAAAAAAATTAACCAAATAAAAGTTATTAAAAAAAAAAACCTGATATTTTAAGTTTATAGACTAGTTTTCTTTGACATTAATTAAAATATAACAAATTTAATCTAATCTTAAAAAAAAAAAAATATTTGGAAACTAGACATCATGTTCTCTAATGGGTTTTAATTTCATAGATTGATTAAAAAAAAAAGTGCATCAACCATATTGCCAAAGTTGGACATTTATGTTGAACTTGCCTTAGTTTTTTAGTTGTAGGTCAAAGGCTAAGGGTCAGGTTGCCAAGCCTTTCCCGAGCCTAAAACTGAGGCAACATGTGGGTTGGAGATTCAAAATTTTAAAAATGCATACACATTTTTAAAAATGCGTACGTGTTACAAAACACATATGCATTCTTTGTTTGCTTGATTATTTAAAAAGAAATACTTTTAAAAAATGCATATGCGTTTTGCATTACAAAACGCATACGCGTTATAAATGTGTATGCGTTTTAAAACACGTACTTTATAAATGAGTGCATTTTAAAACACGTACGTGTTTCTAAAAGGTATTTAATTTTTTAAATAAATGAATTGTACGTGTTATAAAATGTGTATGCGTTTTTAAGTGCATATGTGTTTTTTTAGGCTCGGGTACCTGAAGCATAACGCATGTATGTTTTTTTTTAATAACACCTACACGCTTTCTGCGAGTTTTTTTTTTTTGGTCGAAACTTCCCCTCTTCGTGGACCCAGCTTCTTGCTTTTACCCACTTCATAAGGAGTTTTATCAACAAGAGCTGAACAAGGAGATCTATTAACCAAATAACATGCAATACTTATAGCTTTTTCCCAAAAGCATCTATCAAACTTAACACCACTCAGCGTGCTCCTAACTCTTTCCATCAAGGTTCAATTCATTCTTTCTGCTACCCATTTTGTTATGGTGTATAAGTTGTAGCCTTTTGTTGAACAATACCTGCATGCTTATAGAACTCATCAAATTCCCTAGAACAATATTCACCCCATTGTCAGATATCAACACCCTTATCTTATAATCCATTTGCTTCTCAACTAAGGCTTTAAATTCCTTAAACTTAGTGAAAACTTCATATTTTGCATGCATAAAATAAATCTAGGTGTATCTTGACACATCATTAATAAAAACTTAACATAATATTGAAATTTTTCAAAAGAGTCAACATCCACTGATCCAAACACATTTGAATGAATGATCTCTAATAATCTCTTAGCTTCATTAGTCCCATTAGGAAATGCTGATCTATTCTATTTACCAAACACACAACGCTCACAAAAATCATTTTTACCTTGACAAAATAATCATAAAGATTGTCAACCATTTTTTAATTCAAAATAGTCTTGAGACCTTTTGTTGGTATGTGGTGACTAATCATGCTATACTGTACACTTTTTATGTATCCTCATTGGGGTTCAGGTCTAGGTCGGGCCTTGGGCGAGGGTTTGACGATGGTAGCCCCTGAAAAGCGGGGGTTAGGGGGCGATAGTCCCCAAGAAATTTTTTTCTCCTATTTTTTCACTTCATCACCGACAACATATAAAATGACTTTGTAAAACCCTAATTCTAGAAGCTTTTAAAAAGCTTGTAATAAGTAGTTGGGATGGGAGTTGTAGTAGAGCGATTATTCACAAGATTGTAATATGCTTTGCACTATATAATAAAATCATTGGATGGTTGTGGTTTTGTGGATGTAGCCCATATTGGGTGAACCGCATTAAATTCTGTGTTGTCTTAGTTTTGCTATAATTTTTTTTGTATGTTTTATTGATCAAATCTTCATTTAACTATTAAATATTTGCCTTCTAACCTTAACACCTTTTTCAATTATGTGACCCAATCTATGGTGCCACAACATACATGCATTTTTAGTGTTAGTTACATTGGCAGAGTTACAAAAAGTGGAGGCATTAAGCCTAAACAAAGTCCCTATCTGAGATCCCTTAGCAATCACCAAACTCTCTCTTACCAACCTGCAACTAGACTTGTCAAATGTCACATGCATTTCCAAAATCATTCAACTTGGATACTGAAAGTAAATTTCTCACAAGTCCTAGAATATGTAAAACATGATCAAGATTTTTAACCCTCCCATCACTAAAATACAACTTTACCTTTCCCTTACCAATAATCTTCTTCGTGTTGTTATCACCAAGGAAAAGATCTCGCCCATCATAAGTTGAATATGAAGTAAACCACTCCTTGTGAGGATTCATATGGTAGGAACAACCTGAATCAATAAGCCAAGCATCATCACTAATAGTGTCAGCTGATATAAACAAAGCGTCAAAATCACCATCTTTTGAGGAATTTTTCATGGAAGCATCCGAACTCTTTTTCTTTTTTCTACAGTCCTTCTTCACATGTCCTCTCTTACCACAATTCCAACACTTTACTTTGCTCTTCCCAAGGGTTTTAGAACGTCCTTTAGACTTGTCTCTCTTCTTGTCCTCTTTAGGCCCTCCTTTTTCTTTGGACCTTCCTCCCACATGCAAGGCACCTTAGGAGCTCGCATTCATGGAGTTTCTCCTCATCTCTTTAGAAAGAAGTATTGCAATGAGACTATCCATCTTCAGTTCTGTATCACCACCACTTATGTCAACAATTAGATTTTCTCAAGATTCAGGTAAAGAGAAAAGCAACAAAATACATTTATCTTTCTCTTCTAACTTAACATCTACAAATGCAAGTTGACTTATAATAATATTAAATGCATTTAAATGTTTTGCAATAGAATCACCATCCTTCATTCTCAAAGAATACAAACATCTTTTGAGATACAATAAATTATTAGTTAAACTTTTGGTTTGGTAAATATCACCTATCCTCTTCCACAAATTGTATACAGTAGATTCTTCCGAAACATTCAAGATGATAGAATTTGCAAGACACAACCAAATGGTTCTTCATATCTTCTTATCCATTTTCTTCCAATCTTCATGAGATGTTGATTGTGGTTTCTTTTCATTAGAAACTGCCAACCACCGGTCTCTCTCTTCAAGGAGATCCTCCATATTCAACTTCCACATCTCATAACTAGTTCAATTAAATTTCTCAATATCCAAATGAGAGGTAGAAGCCATGGTTTATAGTCTTCTTCACAAATTTGCAAAACCCACAATGCCCAAGCTCCCACTACAACCAAAAAACCTTCAACACTCAAAAGAAAGACATCCCTTTCTCAACATAACTGTTATCTCTAATACCAAATATTGGAAAACAAGGTATAACTTGCAGCAATATGAACTTAAATATATGTGGTTACAAATATGAAATTATGATTAAGTGATTGATAATTCCAATGATGAATGAAAAAAATTGCAATACCACAAATCATCAACACAAGTGACACAAGATATGCATGGAGAAAACCTTGCGAGAAAAAACTTCACACCTAAAGAGATCTAATGTTTGTATTAATCTCCAAGGAAGTAAATCAATACAACAATCCTCTTTATAATTTGACAACACTTTGTCATCCTAACAACCTACAAAGAAATCATCATAAATTACCATCCAAAGGCTCCAATATATAGAAGTTTGTGGGAGAGAATACTATAAATGGTATCCCAAAACAATAAGAAAAACCACCTGGAAAAACCCACGCCCCTCCTAGTGGACAACCAATAAACATGGAATAAAATATTAAAATATCACATGGCCTTCACATGGGCGCCTCACCCACAGCTAATAAAAATTAGTCAAACTTGAATGCTCCTCCGATGGCTTCATGCAAGAACATGGACCACCATGCAAACTTGGGTGCCCAACCATGCAAGAGCATGCAAAACATGCAAATAACATACAAGGACATGCACACTCAAGTGGTCTCAATCCAAAAAGTTGGACGCCCAAGATGAATATTCCTCCAAGATGTTGTGTAACCACCACTTTGATGGGTCCATCTCTTTGAATGCAATTAAAATTTATCGTAGAAAAATAAATAATAAATATTTTGTCCCTCATGTCCCCTAGAACACTTTCGAAAGAACGTGGAGACACATAAATCAACTTAGGATATCAATTTAATGTCACCTATCCTAACACAAGGCACTCCTAGAGTGCTCCCAAACCCAAAAGAGTAGGCATGGGGACTTCAAATGTAGAACTTGGTAACTTAGCTCAAGGTGTATAATGTAGGAGTATGTTGGGGGTAGTAGAATCTTGCATTACCCAAAAAGATTCATGGTTTTAGGTAAAATCAACCGATCCCTCTTCCTTCATTGGTTGCATTTGAACTTGAATGAAGGCTTTTGAAAATGCTATAACAAGGAAGGAAGGATTCAACACAAGGATTGGTAAATTGTGTAAAAAAGCTAGGAGTGAAAGCTCTTATGCAACACATTTGTTGCAAAATTTATTCAACAGTCTTCCTATTGCTAAAAAGTTGTTCTGCAACAGTTTTACTGTTGTTGTAGAAGTTCTCTAACAATCTTACCATTGCTATAGAAGTTATTTCGTAGAATGTAGCTAACTGTTGCTAACATAATTGTCCCACTATAGTCACAGTTGTTGCTGAAATCCATTCATGGTGGTTACATAGTTGTTGCGAAAAGTCATTCTTAGTAGTTACAAAAAGTAGTTGTGGAAAATCATTTGCAACAATTACATAGTTGCCATGTAAAGTCATTTTTAAGAGTTACATAGTTGTTGAGGAAATTCATTTCAAAAGCTGTAGAAGTTTTGTTGCACTAACGAGGAGTTGAGAAAAAGCAAACAACACATTTCTAATAAATTCTTTATTCAGTGCTAAGCCCAAAGGGTTGAATACTTGAGCTACATCTTCAAGTTGATCTACCTAGTTTGATGAAGTGGGGCATGAAAGTATAAGTCATTTTTTATGGATGAGTGTGAAGTGGATACTAGTGACAATGGAAGCAGGGCATTTTCTCTTGCCATATCTGCTTGCCTGAAAATACCCATCTAGGCGAAATGAATGCCAACATGGAAATGAAGAACTGACTGTGATAGTTCCAAGAACATACACTATTAATAGTCTTGAAGAATCAAGAATGAGAACTCTTTGTGGGCCATTTACAATCCAAGAAGACTTCTGCAGAGCATAAGAAGTCCTCTTGAATGATTGTTGTTGCACCTGACATGGCTTTGTTGGTTACATTTCAAGCAAGTATTGAGGGAGAAAGGGTTAAATCACAGGTTGTTTGGGGTTTTTCCTATAATCAGGTTTTCTAGTGTTATGCACACTGATTTAAGGGTGGTACTGAAAAAAAACTTTTTACAATGATTATTACTACTTTCCACATAAAATTTGAAAGACTAGCAAGATGATAGCTTCAACTAGTAGCTTTGGAGCACATTTATGTCTTTGTTGATTCGAGTGGCTTGACTAATACAACAATTACATGCTATCATTTATGAAATAAGAAGCATAACATCAATTTCAATCAAAGAAGTCAATGTGAAGAATCAACCCATATTTGAATAGTCAACTTGAATATGAACATAAGAGTTTAAGTGTTGGAAAATCAATATTTAGCATTGGTTTTTCAATAATGAGTTTGCCATTGGAAAAGGAATCACACCTAAACCATAGATGGACCATTCATCAAGTGTGGTTGGTAGCTGAGTGAAAATGGCGGCCTTAGATTTGACTCATAATTGATCCATGAAAAAGTTTAACATGGTATCAAAACTAGGTTAGTAGATAACAAAATGTTACTCAATTCATTGATTTGCGGGTTTGTGAGACCTTTTGAAATTTCAATTATAACAATTACATTAGACAAAACTGCTTCCAGATGAAACAAGCTATCACAAAATCTAATCTAGAAGCAATTTTGTCTAGTTTTATGGATTGTGGAAATTTGTGGTCTTTGAACAACTACATTATCAAAATTTGAAATCAAACTTCATAACATCTTCTCTATGACATGTTAGTTAGCCATATTTTCACCAAAAAACTTCATTTGATTAACTGGACCTTTCACTTTTGTCAAAAAATATTCATAGATTCATTATCACTCATTCTTATATCTTCAAAATTCTTTCTCAATGTTTGCAAAGTTTGAACACTCTAATATGCAGTAATGAGTATATTCCAAGCTTGTTTGGAATATACAACACCACTAATTTTAGGAAAAATTGATTGGCTCCATGTACCATAAATAAAAGACAATGAACAAAGCTTCATTGTCTTTTTATTCATTTACTTTTAAGTTATCTTTTTTGATTATTTGAGACATTGACATCTTTTGAATCTTCTTATCCTAGATGGGCAACACCCCATAAATCTTTAGATTTTAGTAAGTGTATGTTTTCCAATAAGCAAAATTATCCCCATCAAAAATAGTAATTAAAAATCTTGATGTACCTACCATATTTGCCATCACAAAAGCACAAAAAATTACTTTGCAATCACAAATTTTAAAAAACTCACAAATTTTCCTTGAACACACAAGTTTCCTAGGAGACCATTCAAAACACAACTCATAGGGCTCATTCAAATCTTATACAATACAAATAATCTGCACTTGTTCTAGAATCTTATGCCAAAAACAAAACAAGGCAAATGGTAGTAATTAAAACAGAAAAAAATCCGTACTTCAAATCTTGAATTTTTGAGTGGTGACTTCCACTTTCACGCCTTCTCTAGTTAATGTTGTTATGTCTCGTGCAATTGGGATGGGCCTACAATGCTCGATATGCCTTCGCGTCCTACTTGGATGGACACACATTGCGCCCTCACAACAATCTTCTTCCTGCGGGATCTCTCTACACGTTGTCTTCCATGGAGGACTCCTTCCATACTTCGGCTAGGCCTATCTCTCTTCCAATGCTTCGCAGGACTTCTCTACAACTATGATGCTAAATGAAGGTTTATAGCGCACCAACAAATGGGTGGTGGTAGGTTCGACTCCGAAGCTTCACATGCTATCAAAGTCAGGGCAGCAGACCATGGCTAGGAGCCTCAAGCACTTGTAGTGTGGTTCAAAAGGGAATATTAGAATTTACATGGACTAGTCATTAAGTGGGGCTACTGGCTTATTGTTATAGCACTTAAATAGCAAATGGATGGTTCTGGGTTTGACTCCCAGCTAGTCCATAAAAAAAGTTTAGTATGATATTAGAGTCCAGGTTAGTAGAGCTAGACAAAGTTAGGAATTCTGAGCATTTTTAGTGTGGTTGAGGGGGGTTGCTGGAAAATGAGCCACTGGAATCACAGACAGAATGGTCACCAAGTGGGCTCGTAGCTTAGTGATAGAGCACCCTAGTGAAAAATGAGTGGTTCTAAATTCGTCTCCTAGCTATTCTGGGGTGCTCTACCACTGAACTACCAGCCCACTTGGTGACCAGTCCATCTATGGTTTGGGTGTGCCTCAATGTTTAACTTTGTTGTAATTAATAATATGGTTTGGGTGTGTCTCATGTTTAACTTTGTTGTAATTAACAAAGAGATTTGAATTTATTGAATGTATTTTACATTGATTTGGGTCCATTGAGGAAACTATGACATGGCTTCAAAGATAAGGCTGCCATTCATTTGAAACCTTATTTGTGCGCAAATCCTTAAGAGTTTTCATTTGAACAAACCTAAGAAGAGCTATGATGCAACTTTTTAGCAAAATATAGTTTCACAAGTTTCTGAATTCGTCCTCCTCCTTGTCCCACTTGTCTCAAAGAACCAAGTTTTCTTTCAAGTGTAAGAATGAAAGAAGCAAGCACATTCTAGAGGAGGGAGATGGGTTCATCTAATGGTGGTCTTTTCAGTATTTTCTGCGAGAATGATCTTTCTTGTTGGGTAGGCCTGTTTTGATCTTCAAGTTGATCAACATCCATGTTTGTGGAAGGCAGTTAAAGCTTTGAGGGAATAATTTGATCAACTCAAAAATGATATTTGATTCTTTTTAATTTGAAGAAATTGGACGATTTTTTCTTACATTGATAATGACTCTTCCTTCTTTGTGCATAGCATGGTCCTCTCTTAGTTCTTGCAAAGATATGACGGATTCATTTCCCTCTTCTGCAAACTGCCTTTTTTTTTCAACTGCTGTGACCATATTTTTCTTGGTGGCCCAATTCGTCTTCTGTTTTGTGGGTATTTGTTTCATTTGCCTTCCTACTGCCGCTGGCTCTATTGATCTCTGCTTACATACTGTTTTGATTAATAATGGAAGTTTTTGAGATCACAAAGATAGGATTAAGTTTATATCAGTTCTACAGTTAACTGGTCATACTATAATCAATCTTCACTTTTGCTCACCTCCTTTTAAACAAGTGCAGTAGATTGGTAACAAGCAAAGGAATGAAGAGAACATGGAAGTCTTCTATGAAGATCTAGAAGTTCAGAAAAGCTGCTTCATATTTTGCAATATATTGCTAGTTCAGTGGCCTAGTGTATGCCTACACAAGCGACATGTATGATTTACATTTCTAAGTTTCAGAAATTCCTTTCATATGTAGGATTTAATACATTCATGTCTCATTTACATTTTGAAGGGTTGGATGCGAAGTGGAAGGTAATGATGAAATTGAGAGATATCATGGTTTCATTTTATCCTTTCTCCCTTCAAACTCCCATTATTCTTTATATAAATGAAGATACAGTTTTTACAATAACTTGGATTGAGTGTTATGCAGGACAAGGGCAGGGATTTCATGGGCAGATCAATTTTATAGCTCTTTTCCAGCTGGTATAGAGCTGCTCTCTGATACCACAAATGTTAATTAAGTGCTTTTTAAAGGCATTTTTTAATTATTGTTATGTAGACCAAGGGCAGGTTGAAACTCTTCTTGTTTGAGATGTTTTTGGACACTGATTTGGTTTATATTTTTGAGAAGTTGTATAAAGCAGCCCTGGGTAACGTCTTGAAGAGGATGAATGGGGCCCTATTGAGATTTCCGTTATGGCAAAGCATTTCCAGCGCCAAAGCAAAGCTCCATATGCTTATTGTGCTGTAAGTGCCACATTTGTTCCTTTTTGCAAAATTGTCTTCAACTCTTCATCAGCGAAGTCAGACATTCTTTGGAGTGTTAACATGTACTCTGTATAGAACATTGTTCTATCCTTTAACAGGAATTCAGTGTTTATTGGTTTCTGTATAGTAGTAATTGGCTTGTTTGATGATAATATTCTCGTAAATGGGAGAGACACACATGATATACAAAAACCTGGTCCTCTATCCTTCTGTTCAAATTATGGTTTAATTTAGTTCAATTTTTTTTCATCTTCCGCTTCATTTGAACAGATATATATTTGCGAATAAATTAAGCTTACTAAGCATTCAAAAAAATCTGAATGTTATCTTTTTCCTGTATCCAAAGAAACTTTTTCTCCTAAACTTTACCTATTAATTCCTTGCATATGATTCAAAGTTGTATAGCATAGTACTTTCTCGCAGGACCTTGATCTTAGGGTGCTGGATACATCTTTATTTAGGGGAAAGGATTTAGTAGTTGAGCATGTTTCAATAGTTGTTATAGCATTTGTTGATTTAATGTCCAATATTTTTAACAATATTGAATCAATAGTCGTGACTTTAAAGTTGTTAGTGTTGATGATAACTACCAGTAATTGAATAATATGTATTCCTTAGATCTAAAAAGCAACAAATCATGTGATGCGACATCAGCGCACCAATAAAACATGATTTAGTGCACAAGTGTCCGTCTCACTTTTTTTTGGGACCTTTTTGGACACCTCGACAAAAAGCATGCGATGTGGCATCATATCTGATGATGTGGCCCTGGAACCTTAGTTATAAGCAGAGGCGTTGCCAAACAAGCTGCTGTAAAAAATTGAGAATGTTTTGGATTTCCATGTAGGATTTTGAGAAACGTGAAGTTAGCGTGTTCAACTCCCAGATGCTCTCCCCTAACTGAATAGTTTGACTTTGACCAAACAAATTAGGGTTACTGAAGAGGATTTCAGGTTGATGGCATGTTGACACCAGGTGGAATTATTGTGATAAATATTTTCATGCAGAGGAATTGTGAGGCATCTTGTAAAGTTGAGATTGGTGCTTATTTTCATCTTGCAATCAGGTTCTGATGAAATTTATAATTTTATGTTTCTTTATAAGATCAAACTGAATGCTTAAGGATCAGAAACAAAATTTCAGAAAAACTAACAATTATTAAAAGTCAACAGGATTTTTGAATTTCACTGTGTATATTTTTTTATCAAAAAGGATGTTTTGGATCACACTCAGCGATCCATCATAAGGAAGAGAAAAGTGTAGAAATTTGCTCTACAACATTCATGGAAACAAGTTGTGGAGTGCAGTTGAGAGTTTTTTATTTTCCGTTATGAAATATGATTTATACATCATTTTCCACTCTCTTTATAAACAACATCAATAGGCAATGCTGTGTTACTTCTATCTAATAGGCAGTGTTCTGTTATTTTTAACTCGAGATTAGTCTGAAAACAATTTCTTTCATAGAGAAAAACAAAAAATCGGTGACCACTAAATTTCTAAGTAGTTGGTTTGGTGCAAATATAACAGCATAGTGGTTGGCTTGCCCAACTTGTGAGGAGGTTATTTTCAAAGGTCAGCTTGCTAAGTTCATTTATGAGGGTTTTTCCAAGTATCCTCTGCTATGATTAGGTCTGCCCAATGCTATGACCATTAGTTGTTTCTTTTTTATGGAAATGGATAGCTGGTTGTATATGGCCTTGATAAATCCAATTGTAAATTTATTTATTTATTTTTGTATGTTGATTGTTACACTCTTAGAGTCAACTATTATGGTGACTCTTTTAGGCTCATGAAACCATGGTTGCTAGTTATCTTTGTTTTTGCAGCAACATAGAAAATTCTGTAGAATATCGAGACCATCTGAATATTAACCTATAGGACAATGCTGGCTTTGTGATTTAATCATATTTCTTTTGCCTAGGAACCTAGCAAATATTGAATGTGCATCCAAGCTTTTGAATTGTGGTAATTGGAAATAAAATGTATCATCAATAAAGGGTTCTACGAGAAAAGAATACTAATTGTTAGGAGCATCACTAAGGCCTAATGCTAGGTATGCAATCACTCTAGCTATTGTCCTTGGATATGTTTTATTTTGGTTCAAAGTTATTGACACATAAGAATTTTGGCAAAAGTTTTTCCTTTTGTGCAAGAGTGATTGTTGTTAGCAAGGGGATTTGGTATGCCATATTTGCCCAACCTTATACCAGCAATATACTAGCATAGACCCATATAAATCCTAGTCTGAAATTTGCTGGTAAGCATCAATCCTAATGTTTTTGCATTCTCTCTGTGTTTTGTTTGAAAATAAGAATTAAGGATGCAAAAAGATTTGCAGTGATGTCTATCAAAAATTTCACATTTGTATTTATTATATGGCCATTTGCAGATTATATGCCCACAATTTAGTGCCTGGTAGTAAAATGTTATTATTGAAAACTAATGTTTCTGTTAAATGATATTTAAAAATAATATGCAATGGCACGTGAACTCTCTAATTTAAATGAATGTCAGTCAACAAAATATTTCTTTGGACTCCAATTTAGTTTTTAATAATAGCGTTGCATTCGAAAAGTTGCTGCAAGGTTGCTGTTGGATTACAGCCTAAGTGTTGTTTGTTCTTTTTTTTTTTGGGTGTGGCTATTGCTGGTATTACATCTCTGCTGTTATGGTTGTAAAAGGTTTGGGGTTCTTTCTTTGATTCTTTATAAAAAAATATAGTTGATTATATAATAGCATAAAGATTGTTTTTCTTTGACATTTATGAACATTTAAAATTTACAAATATACTTTGACGAAGACAAAGTAATGGGGGCAAGGGTAGCAAATACAGTGATCATAGAGTGATGCAAAGTTGGTAAATGAATGGTAGCGAATAGAACGTAAATTTTGTTGTCCTGAAGTCTTGATACAACCTTACTACAATAGAGAAGATAAATGCAATTAGATAGATGGAAGATTGTTGTGATAAGGATCTGTAGAGCGTGGCTGAAACACTATGAGATGTGGCATTCTTTTTGTTTTAACTGCAAAACTCTTTGACAGAAGGTATATGTAAAAAAGACATTTTAAGTTAAAGTTTCTGCATGATTTCCTCAAAGTGTTATGGCAGTGTTATTTGTTTTGATTATTTGCTCTTATCCTCTTTGACTCAGTTTGAAGATTAGAGCTAGAATTTGAGGGTTGAAATATAATTGACTGGTTTCTAGCATTTTACTGAATTCTTCGAAAAAATAATTATCATATGAAAGATTATTTTGTTGGTTGTCTTGGAATTTAATTACAGTCCAAATTCAGAAGTGTGTATTGAAAAGGATCACAATTCCCTTTACTTATCAATCATGTTGGGAAACGGTATATTGTTTTCTTTGCTCTTTTACAAAGCTGATTTATAATTTAGGAATACAGAGGTAGAGAGCAGAAATATAGATGTCTAGTTGTTTTTAGCGAGTGTATTAGTCTTGGTACACATTTCACATTTTTATGCAATTATTTCACGAGAAGTCTTGTCTTCTAAAAACATAGACAGTGGACTAAGTGATACTTTACATAAATTCTCAAGTCTATCAATGAGAAGCCTATCAATAGGATAATATATGAAAGAAAAATGAGAGAGATAGAATGGCTTTTATAAGCCATGAGCGATAAGATTGCATTTTGCATTTATTGGCTTTGAATGGAAAAATTTAATAAATCAATAAACTTTGTATATCAAATATGAATAAATAAAATAAGCGATGACTTGATATACACGTTCAATTTGTTGATACATATGATGGGGTTGATGACCCAAAATAATATTGCATATCATTATAGGTGGATTTAGAACCAACAATATACAATGAAGAATTAATGAGTAGATATCACAAATTCCTACACCTCCCGTAAGGCTGACTAACAAGTGGTTTTGAAGTGCAAATCAATTTCAAAGCTTTAGAATTGTAGTCTTAGGAAATTACTTAGGTGAGAATATCCTTTAAGTTGAGATGATTATGCTACATACCTTCGTGAAAGTGTTGTGAGATGTAGTGTATGTAAATCTCTATGTTGTGCGTTAATCATAAAGGGGTTCAAATCATTTAAATGCCATTCATACTATAATTGCAAATGATATTTGGAGCCTGCTTGAGGAAATCCAAGTTGAAAGAGAAGTTTGCAACATGAGTTGACACTTTTTGACATTGCAATATTATGCTTTTGTTGTAAAGAGATCGCTTGTTTCTTCTTGGTATTCCAAAAAATAGGCTCTAAGTCTAAAGAGTGTATTTTAAAGCACTCATTTGATTATCCAAATCATTGGCATAATTGATATCACAATAACCTATTAAAGTGGTGTTGCAACTTGTTATGCAATGAATGGCAAGCTTAAGCATGACCTTAAATTATTGAAAGATGTGCTTGGTAGCTTGGGGGTGACATGAATGATCTGTTTGATGGAATATAGATACATCAAAAAAATGAAATATCTCATGTAGCATGAGTTGTTGGTACCCATACAAAACACAACTTTCTTAGGCAGGGGCTATCCAGCCCCAAGAATGCACTGGGGCATGGATATGCCTCACCATGCACATACCATTTGAAAACAGTAAGTTTCATAAATCCATCACAAAGTAAGGTATTGTGTGGTAGCCAAAAAAAAAAGAATTAAAAGATTTATATATATTTGTTTAAAATATTTTAAAATTATTTTATAAACTATTTAAAATATGAGATTAACAATATAAACTATTTTTTTAATATATTAAACAAATATATATAAATTCTTTTATAATTTCTATTAAATAGTTTAATAGTGTATTAATAAAATATCTTAAAGAGTTTATATTTAAAAAAATTAAACTATAGAATAATTTTTTAAATAAATAAAATAAAATAATATTTAATAAATATAAATAGGTTAATATTGAAGTAAAATAAAATCATTTTAAATAAATATTGTAATTCAAAATTGATATTAGATATATTTATATTATTAAAATCAATTTTTAATCTAACTTTTTAATTTAAATTCTATAGAGCATTTAATAAATAATAATATAAATAGTTTAATGTATTCTATAGAACATTTATTTTTTTACTATATAAACTCTTTAATGTATTTTATTTTACTAATACACCATTAAAGAGTTTAATATATGTTACAATTTAAGGATTTAAACATACAAACAATTATATTTAGTGCTTTTTTTTTATAAATTATTTATACACTTATAAAATATCACATTCTTATATAATTGTTTGTATGTTTAGGCATATTTTAAAAATTGTTTAAACTTGATATTTATAATTCTTATAATTTAACATTTACTGATTATTGGTCTTGTTTAACTCTTATTAAAAAGTATATTCTTAATAGTTTTTTAAAAATGATATAAAATTCACTCTTATATTTTTTTTTAATTTAGTTTATACTCCTTTTTAAATTAAAAAGGTTTATAAGAATGAATTTTATAAAATATTTTATACCATTTAAATATAAATAATTAGAATTTACTTAAATATATTTAAATATAAATAATTATTTTAGATAATAGTATTTAGTGTTGCTGCAATATATTTAAGTAAATTTTAATTATTTAGTATATTTATTAAAAATGATTTTATTTTATTAATTTTTCTATATAATAAAATTATTTTAATATGTTTAAAAATTATTTTATTTTACTTCAAAATTAATCTATTTGTATTTATTAAATATTATTTTATTTTATTTGTTTAAAAATTAGTTAATAATTTATTTTTTTAATATATAAACTCTTTAATGTCTTTTATTTTATTAATACACCATTAAAGAGTTTCATGTATTTTATTTTATAAACTATTTTTTTAATATATTAATAAAATAAAATACATTAAACTCTTTAATGTCGTATTAATAAAATGTATGTTCTATAGAATACGTTAAACTATTTATATTATTATTTATTAAATGTTTTATAGAATTTAAATTAAAAAGTTGATAAAAATTTGATTTCAATAATATAAATATATCTAATATCAATTTTGAGTTACAATATTTATTAAAAATGATTTTATTTTATTAATTTTTTTATATAATAAAATTATTTTTATATGATTAAAAATTATTTTATTTTACTTTAATATTAATCTATTTGTATTTATTAAATATTATTTTATTTTATTTGTTTAAAAAATTATTCTATAATTTAAATTTTTAATATATAAACTCTTTAATGTAATTTATTAATACATCATTTAAATCTTTAATTAAAATTATAAAAGAGTTTATATATATTTGTTTAATATATTAAAAAATAGTTTATATTGTTAATCTCATATTTTGAATAGTTTATAAAATATTTTTAAAATATATTAAACAAATATATATAAACTCTTTATTTTATATTTTTGCTACCTTTGTGCTCGAAAATCAAAAACTTACTAAACAGATTTAGGAAATTTATTGTTTTTGAATGGTATGTGCATGGTGAGACATATCCATGCATGCCCCAGTGCACTCCTAGGCTGCCACTTTCTTACTCCCTTTTGTCTACTTTGTCATTTGTTTATCATCATTTGTGTCATGTCCCTCAAAATTATAACACTAAGATATAAATCATGAAAATACAAATAAACAAGTAAAATAAATAACAAGACAACATATCAAAAATAAAGAGAAATATTAACAATTTCATTATAATTATAATTATCATAAAGATAATATTATAATCATAATATTCAAATATAACAATATAAATATCAACAATACAAAATTAATAAATTGATTATTATTATAATATAAAATATGCATATAAACTAGTATAGAAAATAAATATAATAAAATAAGAAAACACAAAATATATTAATATAAATAAATAATATATACATATATAATGCTAGCTGACTACCTTAATTCAAAAGACAGTCACTGGTGATCCCACAATACTGGTTTACAATTTTCCATCAAACTGGATATTGAACTAATTTTTTTTAACAAAATCTTCACTTTCAAACACCTATAGCTGCTAAACCATTAGGAATTTGAAGATGATGCAAACTAGTGATTTGTGAAATTTTGTTTATAGATTTAAATATATTTTTTAATTTTTTTTTGGAAGTAGATTGCATTTCCTTTTTCATCTCCTTTGAAAACTAGTTTTTAATAGTAAACACCATTTTTAAAGAGTGGTGTTCACTGTATACAACATAACTTTTTTTCTATGAAGGGTAAAATTCTTTTTTTTTTTTTTTTAATTTAGATTTGTAACTATGATCTCTAGCACTTTCATTTGGTTTCATAGTGTTTTATTAGATTTTTTTTCTTAATTAAGTTTTGAAGTCAAATCAATTACAATTTAGACATAGGCAGATCATATACAACATAACTTTTTTTGTATGTATTGAAATTAATTATTATTTTTTTTGTTGAATCAAGGACATCAATACCTAGCACAAACATATTTTTCAGAATTTTTGTTTGGTAATCTACTATTTTTCCACATGTGTAGAACATAGAACTTTATTTTCGATGAAAAACCTATATTCACAAGAAAGAAAAATAAATATAATAATCAAATTAAATATATTTAAAATTATACTTTTGGGGAAACTTATAATAAGGACTACATACATACAAAAAATAAATTTTAAATTAATTTAGTTGATCCCCCCAAAAGGTAAATCAAAAGTGGTTTTTTATCAGCATTTTGATAGGTGTAAAAGAGACTTCGTTATAGGTATCGTTTAAAACTAGCGGGGTTCTATCCAAGGGGGTTTGATCTAAGGTGGTTTGATCAAACCATCTTCAATTGGAATCCTTTAAATTGAACTTTTAAAGGCTTAAATCATTATATTTTCTAAAAATATGTGATTTCAAATCAGGATGTCCCAAAAAATGTAAACAACTATTTTGGGATCACGGTCTAAACATATATATGCAACAATTGACTAAAAAAAAGGATCAGTTCATAAATGAGCAACAACCAATATATATAAGCAACTATTAATATAACTAAAGAAGGCAGTGATTCCCTTTAATAGGAGGCAACGATTCATTAGGAAAAAGACAAGTTATATTTGTGAAGATAGTGATCTGCCATAAGGGAAGGACTTATTAAATGAATTATAAATGGTTTGAGGTAGCGATCAAGGTTTATTTAAGTGTTAGGACTTGGAGAGAGGTGTCTCTATCCAAAGGATGCCTCTCTTCATGCAAACATAGATATATAAATAAAATTTGAAGATGATTGATAGGGAAGAAAAATTAGGGAGATAAACATAAGAGATAGCTGGCTAAAGAGAATAAGAAGAGGCTACTACAGGTTGGTTAAACAATACTCTAGTAAGGTTTGAATATGTTTCTTTTCAGAGAATGCTATAGTTAATATTAATTTATAATTCCATATTTTATGTAATTAGTAATAATGAATTTTTGAATATAGAACTTTATAGATGATAGTAATTAATTTATGGATTGTGAATCATAATACTCAATGATGATTAATCCATGATTTCAAGATTAATAAAATTATGATTTTGAAATTGTGTTAATTAAAGATAATTATTGTGAATCAAATAGGAATAATAACATAATAAAATTATAGGACAATCAATAGATATGATTATTATTGTTTATTTCCATTTATAATATGTTCAAAAATTTATTTATATATATGTGTGTACACTGTTAATCTACATATTTATAATCGGTTATCTACTTGTATTAGTATGTTCATGTTCCACCATGGTAAGAATGGAGGATTATAGAGGGAATGCTACAAAGGGGTCTCTACTAGATACACCACTTGGGGGGGGGGAGAACAAGATGAGTCCACAAAGGGCCAAGGGGGTACTTGCCTTTGCGGTCAAAGGGTACTGCCCTTGGGTCTAGATTGATCACTAGAGTAACCATTGTAATTTCAACCTCTAACCATGGTGTAACAAGAGGGGAGGAATAATTATGGGGAGTGGAAAGTGTTTGGAAGGATGAGGGAATTAGGATCGTTCCTAGACTGACTTATATGAATGGAATGCGCAACATGAGGTCAAGGAGGTCGTCTCATATGAATGGCATGCACCACATGAGATTAAGGAGATAGCCTCATATGAATGGCATGCACCACATGATGTCATAGAAACTAAGACACCCCATCAACCATGCTCTTCCATGCTTCTCCCCATGGTGGGCACCTTGAGGTAAGGTAATAATCGAGATAGTAAATTTACAATGGAATTACTAATGTTGAAACATGATGCTTCTCTTGTTATGTTATGGTTGTAATTGATATCTAACTTATTTGTAGGATTAAAATCAAACCTAGGTACTCTCTCGACCCTTAATTCACTTGTGAAATTGTTAAGTTAGCAGTAGTATGGACATTGCAATTTGTCTATCAATCTATATCATTCATGATCTTTCTTGTCAATTTACAAGGTCATCTTTCCAAGGTTTGAAGTCTATGCTTTGAATAACACTTTTGAGGGATGAAGTGATTTTCACACGCTCGATAAGAGTAAACAATGATGATGTTCAAGGGTAGAAAGAGAAGCAAAGAATAATGAAGATGGAGTAGATCACAAAAGAAATAATAGAACAAAGATAAATATGGGGTAGAAGTAAGAACAAAAAAAAAGATGGCAAAGTTTGAGGCACACCTTTTTAAGGGATCATAAACCATAAATAATTTTTTCAAGGGTCAATAATTGTTCTAAAGAGGCTTTAGTGTGAATTGGTAGTGGTGTTGCCACTATAATTTTGTACTAGTGTTTACAACCATGACTAATTTATTGCATTTCTCCTTCCAAAGAGAACTTGTAAATTGGCTAAACTAGTGTAGTGTTGTAAAATTGCACCCCGTGGTAATTTCACCTACACTTTTACATCCAATTTAGTGTCCACTCCCTTAGTATTTGTGTAGGATTATTTTACCCCTTGCATCAGCCTTTTCCCCTCTTAGGATACTTAGGACCCCTTTGTAGCAGCTACCTTTGTGTGTTAGCTTTACATAAAACCTTGTGTTTTCCTCATTCCCACTATCCTTGAGAGTGATTTTTCTAGACACTAGTGTACTGCGTAGATGTTGGCATGCTACACTAGCGTCTTGTGATATTCCAAGATTCAAATAGTCATTTTTTAGCTCTTTTCCACTTGTCACCTAACTTTGTTGGTGGAAACAGCTTGGGACACCTTATAATGGCCCGAGAACCTTCTTTTCCCTCATATTCTCTCTTTAAAATATATATTTTCAATTAATTTGTCCTTCTTGGTCTCTCTCTTAAAAACTATCTCTTTCCTTTCTCTTGAAAGCTTGCGCAACTCTCTTGCTTGCTACAACAGTCTTAAGTTCTCACAGCATTCTCTACAACTCTCTTGGCTCTCACAACTATCTCTTTCTCTCTCTGATGCAGAGTAGGCAGGAAAATTATTTCAACCACAATTCAATTTGTTTCAAACTAATATTTAGTCTTCAAAACCCTATCTAGGATGATTCCCTTCACAACTTCACTACTTGCCTTGTAGGTCTACAAACCTAATTTCTTGGACATATCTTACAAATCCAAACTCAAACCCACCAACCTTTTATATTTTTAGACACCCTTTATCTCCCTACAAAACATATCTCAAAATCACCTTAGGTCACTTTGGACCAACACTCACAATTAAGGGCTTCTACGTTGTCCCAATAGGCTAATTACACTACATTTACAAAGCAATAATTGGGTAAGTGCACCAAGATGGTTCCCAAAAAGGGGGCTTAAGTGGCCACTTTTTTTCTGAAATCATGAAATGCTGACCTTGGACGTGAAATTGAGGATAGTTACACTCAAAATTTTGAGATGGAACAAAAACAAGGATCGAAGTGCTCTGAGTCTACTTTCTAAACTACTAATTTATTTTGAAAATGGTTGAGATTAAGGGGTTCAAAGGGGGATGTACAGAAATTGTGTTGTTTTTGTTAGAAAAACATAACATAGCAACTCTTGTACTACCTGAGCACGTAAACTTTTTGTAGTATTTTTAAAATCATATGGTCGGTTAGAAGTAATAAAGATATCTAGTTGATGCACAATTTTTCCGATAATTTTTAATGAATATTTGATTTTTCACTAATTTTCTAAGGGGCACTTCGAAAAGAATTTTGGCAGCGGCCCCTACAAATTTTGGAAAATAATTGATTTTTTTTCTCTTTTTTTAAAAAAAAATTGTAGAATGGAGTGTAGTTTCTAAAAATGTAATTTATTTGAAATTTTGATGAACAGTTAATTTATAACAAAAAAAACACCAAACACTATTTTCTGGCAAAAAACATACATACAAACAAAAGAAATTATGGATGAAAGGTTTAACGTTGTCAAAAAGTGAAAAAAATTACATCGTTGGATAGCTAAGAGAGAACCTAACATTACCCATGTTTTTGATTTTGTCGATATTGAACTAGATACAATCTTGATGGTGAGCACAAACCCGATTATGTGAAAAATTGTGGAATTTGCAAAAACATGTCTTTGGCCTTGTTGGAAATTCCCTCCAAGCCTTTGGGTTGGTATTCCAAGGAAAGTACTTTCATTTTTTTCTTTATTTTTAATGCGAAATAACATGAGCGCGTTATAACACCCTCGCTTTATAACGCGAGCACGCTTTTTAAAACTTTTTTCAAAAGTGGCTAGAAAATTGGTACCCAACTTCATGCACCTGCCCACTTATCCAATCACCATCCCAATTGTAAAACTCTACTTTTACCTTCTCCATAGGTCTTAAATATCCCAAATCAACAATTTTCAAAATGGGAAATGCCCACTAAGTCATCAAATTACAAAACCCTCATTTTGCCTAGTTTTAGGAGGGGTTTATTGAAAATCTATGTTCCCAAACCAATCTCACCTTAAAAAATCCTCAAACACCTTCACATATGTCTACACATGCTAAAGAGATCATTATCTAACCTTTACCATGGTGTTTTATGCAAACTCCATTTTCTAACCATTCATTTCAAGCCAAAATTCCATAGAAACACATCTAGGGCAGCAACGAAAACCCACCTAAATGCCTCCCATACTCTCAAAAACCATTCAACCCTCTAACCCTACTATGTTGGTCCCATTCCACCAAGATACAATAGTTAAAAATGGTGGAATGGGCCATTAGTCCACTTAAATGTCTACAAACCCTTAACTTGATTGTACAGATCTGTTGATAGAAAATTGGCAACAAATACTTTATATCTTTATGAAATCACTCCACAATAGATCCAAAATGAAGCTAAAACATGTCTTTACCAAATTCCAAATATTTTAGAGCAATACCCTATTGTACGAACCCATACAAATCAAAGGAGTAGCAAAATTACATAAAATTGTAGAGAATTAATGTCTTTTTAATTCAAAATTTTAAACTTACAAAAGCCAACCCTCTTCCAACATTCCAAAAATATTTTTAAAGCATTTCATAATGTGACTAATCAGTTCAACCACATTTCCACCGAGCAAAACTACCTTGACTCTTGAACTTCCAAATTTTGCAATTTTGCATTTTTTACAATATTTTGCAAGAAAAGCACAAAACTTGACACCAAAGCCTAAAACCAACTCAAAGTGACTTGAAAATATTTGAAATGATCTATTATGACCTTATTTAATGAAAAATGACTCAAATCTCCTAAACCAACCTATCAAAGACTCTATTTGACCAAATTTGCAAAAGAAACTTGGTGCCCCTGCACCATACACACGGCCTGGAAAAGATTCCAAGTCCCTTGAAATTTAAATGACAAATTATCCACACTTGAACACTGCACCTCCTTGATCTTCAAAGCTCTTTCACCTGGTAAGCCTTTCCACTGAGTTTGGTATTGAAGACTTGTATCATCCTTTCTACTCTTGAGTTGTTTAGCACCTACATATTGCTCCTTCCTTACAAACTAATCTGTTGAGTGTCCTCTGACCTTTTCACCATCATAAATTGATGTTGTACTTGCTTTGATACCTACACACTAACCTTTGTCAACCTTTCCTTTGAATTTCCTCTCTTTCACTCTTGAAACATACCGAAACTCATCCAATTGTCCTTGCCAAACACCCTTACTCATTTCACCGTTTGCCTCCATCACTATTCCTGAACTTTCTACCCCAAATACCACTATACCATCAGACTTGCAAACCTATGTTTTTATAGTACTTTACTGCCCCTTCACCCCTTTTGAAATCAATAGAAAAATCACTGTCCCTACCACAATCCCATCATACTTTTCTAACTCATCTTGCTATCTTCCAAACAATTCATCCTTGACCTTCTCTAGGTTAGTTTTTGACATCTTCTCATCATCTTTACCTTTCAATATTGAATCATTATTCAAGCTTACTGTCCTAGCACCTTCAAGCCTTGAAGTGGCTACCACCTTTTCATGTCTTTCTTCCTCTATGCTCACAAACTCTTTCTTTCCAAACATGATGACTTTGCTACCTTACCCTTTGCTTTATCATCCTCCTACAATGGTGTTAGTGTGAAAGTAATACCATCCTTTTCAATCTGATATGTTTTATTTCTTCCATCATAAAGTGAGCGTCTATCAAATTTTCATGGTCTTCAAAGTAGTAAATGGCAGCAATCCATTGGTAAAATATCACAAAGAACCCTATCCTTATAGCCACCAATTTGAAACTCAACTAATGCTTGTTCATTCACCAAGATAGACTGATTATCATTTACCCAAGATGCTTTATATGGAGTTTCATGAGGTATTCTTTCTAACTTCAGTTTGTCTACCACCATCTCAATTGACACCATGTTATCAATAGAACCAAAATCTATTACTACCTTACATACCTTGCCTTTGCATTTGCATGTGGTCTTGAACAATGCTCTCTTTTGTGTAGATTCCTTCTCCTTGGATGCCTTTAGTAATGTTCTTCTCACCATCAAAGTTTCCCCAACTTTTGGAACAAGAAGTTGATTAGGAGAATTCACACTTTCACAATCATCCTCATGCACCAACCGATTCCTTCTTTCACCTCCATGAGAACTAGATGCTTTCTTTTCAGGACACTTAAATGTTGGATGCCCAAACTGACTACAATTATAACACCTTAAAAATGTATTTGAACTTCTTCCTCCACCAAATCTTCCTTTGGAACCTTTGAATCCACCCCTTTGATTAGCAACTTGCTCCTTGCTTTTGCTTGCATCTTCTTGGCTTTCATTGAATTATCTTGAAGTAGAAAATGATCCTCTTCTTCTTGAATTGTTGCCACTCCCTCTTAATTGTTTATCTTGGCTTCTTTTGAGTTTCTCTTCAACCCTTATTTCCATTTGGTAGCACTCTTCAATTGTCCTTGGATTGTGCAAACTCAACTCATTCTGGATGTTAAACCTTAGCCCACTGAGATATTTAGCCACCTTTTCTACATCATCATCCATGTGACCTGTCCTTATGCTCAAATTATAAAACTCATTAGTATAATTTTTAACATCCATTTCCCTTTGTTTCAAATCTTGAAGCTTTTCAAACATTTGAATTGCATAATCACTTGGTAAGCATTTACCTTTTAATTTAGCTACCATTCTATGTCAAGAAATAATTTTTTCCTTACATTTTCTTCTCCTTTCAACTTGTTCATAATCCCACCATACTAGTGCATGCCCCTTCAACTTTTTTTTTTTCTATCTTCACCTTTTGTTCATTAGGTACATCCTCGCATTCAAAGTAATTATCCAATGTTGCAATCTAATCTATCAATTCTTAATTGTTAAGATTACCCCCATACATAGACAAATCAAATTTTACCTTATGTTTGTCTCCTTTAATTTCCTTTAGAGGCTTGGCCATCCTTTGATCTTCAAGATCCAATTCTTCTTCCACATCTTCATACTCTTCATCCTCTTCTTCCTTTGTGTCACTTTCATCACCTACAACCACACCTCTTTTCTGACCTATTTCAACACTTTCCAACCTTTCCACCAACTTTTTTTGCAATTCCTTCAACTTCCTAATCTCCCTCTCAATCTTCTCTTCCATTTCTTGCATCTTCCTAGCCATATTGTTACCCTTCAGAGGTATCTTAACTCTTTAACATCTCACCTTTCACCCTCAAATGATCTAATGCCTAAGCTCTAATACCAACTAATGCAAAGCAAGGAGGAAAATTGATTTCAACCATAATTCAACTTGTTTCCAACACTTTAGTCTTCAAAACCCTATCTAGGGTGATTCCCTTCACAACTTCACTACTTGCCTTGTAGGTCTGCAAACCTAATTTATTGGACCTATCTCAAAAATCCAAACTCAAACCCACCAACCTTTTGTAATTTTAGACACCCTTTATCTCCCTACAAAACATATTTGAAAAGAACCTTAGGTCACTTTGGACCAACACTCACAATTCAGGGCTTCTATGTTGTCCCAATAGGCCAATTAGGCCACATTTACAAAGAAATACGTATCCAATCACCTTCCCAATTGCAAAACTCTACTCAGAAATTCTCCACAGGTCTCAAATAGCCCAAATCAACAATTTTCAAAATGGGAACGCCCACTAACTAATCAAGTTACAAAACCTTATTTTTCCTAGTTTTAGGAGGGGTTTATTGAAAATCTATGTTCCCAAACCAATATTTCCTTAACAAAGCCTCAAACACCTTTAAATATTTTTGCACATGCTAAAGAGATCATTATCCAACCTTTACCATGGTATTTTATGCAAACTCCATCTTCTAACCACTCATTTCAAGCCAAAATTCCATAGAAACACATCTGGGACAGCAACAAAAACCCACCTAAACACCTCCCCTACTCTCAAAAACCATTCAACCCTCTAACCCTATTATTTTTGTCCCATTCCACCAATATACAAGAGTTACAGATGGTGGAATGGGCCATTAGTCCATTTAAATGTCTACAAACCCTTAACTTGACTATACAGACCTATTGACAGAAAATTGGCAACAAATACCTTATTTCTTTATGAAATCACTCCACACCAGATCCAAAATTAAGCTAAAACATTTCCTTACCAAATTCCAAAGCTTTTAGAGCAACACCCTGCTATATAGACCCGTACATATCAAAGGAGTAGCAAAATTATAGAAAATTGTAGAGAATTAATGTCTTCAATTCAAAATTTCAAACTTACAAAAACTAGCCTTCTTCCAACATTCCAAAAAGATTTTTAAATAATTTCATAATGTGAATAATTAGTTCAACTACCTTTCCACTAAGCAAAACTACCTTGACTCTTGAACTTCCAGATTTTGCACTTTTGCAATATTTGCAATTTTGCATTTTTTACAACATTTTGAAAGAAAAGCACAAAACTTGACACCAAAGCCTAAAACCAACTCAAAGTGACTTGAAAATATTTGAAATGGTCTATTATGACCTTATTTAATGAAAAATGACTCAAATATGCTAAACCAACCTATCAAAGACCCTACTTGACCAAATTTGCAAAAGAAACTTAGTGCCCCTACACCACTCTCTCTCTCTGTTTGGCTTCCTCGAGCCTTGTAGGTAATATCTATTTCTTGTTTTATGTCTTTGAGCATCTTAGGATTTCTCACATCCCTTGTGTATGTATTTTACTATCTTGTCTATTTATTTTTTTATCTATCTATCTATTTGGCTGTTTGTGGAGGTGGAAACATCGAAACAGGGAGTTTGACTGAGGCAAGCCCCTAAACAACCCAAACATTTTTCTTGGTCTTACGTGTGCAGGTGTTGGAGAGACCCCTTTATTGGAGGCTTCATTGCTTGGTCTGTTGTGAGCATTTTCTTCTCTATTCTCTCACTTTATCATTTACATTTCACTTTATTTTATTTTCTGTTGTACTCTATTATTTTCCCACATTTCAAGAGTTCTTAGCAATCAAAACAATAGTAATCACTTAAGCTATTTTTTTGTGATACTCTTGATTTTTAATTTGTATGAGACACCAACGTGCCTCTAGGACATTAGTGTGACATTTTTTCATCTGTGTGTCGCACTGTCGCCCTTGGACGAGAACTCAATAGTCAATTCAGAAAACCTTTGTGATCTACTCTTTCTACTTCTAAAACTCTTATCATTCCATCCTGCCACCTAAGATTTGTTCCTTGAGGTAGTTGAGGACCATTTGCTCCCTGTAGACTCTTCTTTGTCCTAGAGACTTAGGAGTAGAAAATTTCCTCCTCTACATTTTGGTGAACCTAACGTGAACATTCCTTCCATAAAAAAGGACAAATCCAAGATTTTCCCTTTTAAGAAAAAAATTTGGGGTGTTGCCTCAAACCCTATTCCATGCCGTTAAAGTAGAAATGACATGTCAACCTTCGAGCAACTTGTTTATGCATTATTTCTTATATTTAAATCATTACTTTCAAAATAGTTTCTAGTTTTATTCAAAGTGTTAATGATGCTCCATTCCATAAATGTGATGGTGATTTAGTTTTACCTATGTTACTCGGTATCTTTGATCCTTCTCATGAAATTCCTCTTGTTTCAGAGGATATTTTATTACAAGAGGATGAAATCATTTATACTTTTCTTAATGATAATCCACCTTATCTTCATTTGAATGCACTCTCTTCTAGAGATGATGCATTTGTGAATGATGAATATCCTCTCACATTGATCCTCCAAGGATAGATGTTCAACATATTTCTCCAAATAATTATTCTATAATTTATGATGAATCCGTAAATGTAATTGTAGTCTTTGTCCCTCCTCAAAGGCCTAAGAGACCATTCATTTATGTGACTTTGACTAGTCCTTCACCCAAAAGGATTCATCCTATTCGTGGTGTTCCATTTAATAATGATTCCCCAGACATTTATACAAAGTTTATGCAGTTTAAATCTTCCTTATAATACAATAACTCACACTTATAATACTAGAAATAATAAACTAAATCTTAATCAACCTACCTCCTTACCACCTTCTCAACCAAGCCTTCCTTAAGCACCTAGACCTACAACTAAGAGACCAAGTGAGTATGATCTTGTTGAGCAACTTTGTGTTACTCCCGCCAAGATCTCACTTTGGGATTTGCTTCAAACTGCTTTGGTTTACTAGGGTATTCTTCAGGAAGCCTTGCAAAATATTATATTTCCTTCTTCTACTAGGTTGATGGATGTTAATGCATTGATAGATCATATTCACGTAGATTCTCCAAATATTACGTTCTATCTATAGGAACTCTCACCCCCAGAAGAGTAAAAGCAAGCAGATCCTTTTTTGATAATAGTTAGCATAAATTCTATTGATATTAGATGCACTCTCGTTGATACCGTTTCAGTGCTCAACATTTGTAGTGTTGATATTTTACCTAAAATTAAAATTGATTCAACCTCTCTTGGTACTTCTTCCTTATATATTAGTGGGTTCAATAATGTTGATCGGCAAGCCTTAGGAACAATATTCCCTCCTTTAATGCTGGGATCCATTACTGTACCCACCTTGATATGTGTTATGCCAGGCAAATTACCATATAATCTTATCTTGGGTATATCATGAATTCACGCTATGGGTGCAATCTCATCTACCTTACATAAATCCATCAAATTCATTCATAATAATCAAGTAGTCACAATCAAGGCTGACCCTAATGTTGTACACTTATGTGAGATGGTTGTTGTTGTTTAGGCTTCGATTGTGTAGACATGCAAATTGACATTATGCATCTAAACCTGATCGATTAACAATCAATTCTTCTATTCATCAAATAAAATTGTTTATTAGATTAATTCACTAATGTCCATCATGTTTAATTAAATAAATCAATTTGTTTAATTAAATCCCAAAAATCCTCTTATTTGATTAAATAAATCAAATGATTTAAATCAAATATTATAAATTCACTAACCCACTCAAAGTTAATTAAATTCTAAATTAATTAACTTTAATCACCTTCTAATCATCATTAATAAATCCTCCAACTTTTAACTCCTCAAGAGTTAAATCAACCCATGGTCAACTAACTAGGTTGCACATGAAATTCATTTCTTTTATTTAACTAATTCCTCTATTTATCCTCACAAAGGCATACTCCAAGGAATATTCCTCTCAACCACCTCTCATTCAATTTCCCTCCAAAGGTTTTCAAAAACCTCTCCCATTCACAATAACTTCTCTTAGAAGTACAATAACTTCTCTTACATCCTCTCACATCTCCAACCAAATTCATTCAATTCCTCTTACAACCTTTCAAATCCTAAACCATTCTCATTTATTTCTCTTCCATCCTTTTCCACTCACACATTTCCCAAAATGTGCTCCACCTTCCTCCAAGGAAATTGTGACAAATGTCACATTCTTATTGGCTCTCATTTTATCCCACATTCACCAAATCATCTCATTCCTCAACCCTTGAGTTCTATAAATAGAAGCATCCTCTTGACAATATGGATACAACATTATCACTATAGCCATTTTTACTTCATAGCAATCACCATTTTCATCATTTTTAGCTAAGTTATCACCATTTGGAGTCAATTTCACACTTGGAATCACATTCAACATTGGAGCTTATCAAATGGATTGGGAAAGGGATTCCTTTTCACATCAAAGGAGCACCAGTCCCCCTATGGGATGGAGGTTTGCTTAAGTTAGACTAGATTACATGCTTTGTTTGGTTTATTTCAAAAAAAAATCATGTTTTCTTGTCTTCTTGATCAAAGAATCTCATAGGGAGTGTTTGGTTTGATTTATAACATGTTTAACACTTGATTGATGTTTCTTGTTAGTAGATTATAGATTGGACACTCACATTTTAGCACTAGAGGGAGGGCTAACCAGTTTATTTTGTCAAAATTTTCCTAAAATTTCATTTTTGTGCAGCTACAAAGGAGTGATGCTACCTTTGAATCATACAACATTGCATCTACATACATCATCACATTTGCAAACTTACAGAGCGTCGCTTTTAGTTTCAGCGCCACCATTGCTACGTCATGCTGCATTTTCTCATCTTTATCACATTGCGTTTGCGTCAGTGTCACATATGCTCTTTTTATTTTTTGTCTAATTTTTGGTTTTGACATAGTGTCGCCTTTGAAATTGCACCACATTCATGCTCTCTACCTTTTGCAGAGCATCACCTTTTCTTTCACCATAGCACTGCATTTGCTTTCAATGTTGCATTTGCATAGTCGCAGAGCGTCCTGTATGTTGCACAAAGTCGCCTTTGCAGGAAAGGGAGGAAAACTGACTTGAAGGCCTAAAAATATTTTTTAATGCTCTTTTTAATAGCTTAGGCTTTCCAATTATGTCTTTCATTTATGTTTTAGGACCAACTAGAGTTACTTTGGGCTTAAAATTAACAAACAACTCAAGCTTTTGTAAAAGTTAGTTGAAATTGAACATTAGGAACTTACTAGACTTTGGATTTGGGCTAAAATTGAATTGAACAAACTCATATTTAAGCTTGGTGCTCTAAAAAGAACTCATCATTGCTTTGAGGCTTAAAATGAACTTGTGCTTTCATTTTCTTGTAATTTTCTTTTGCAATTTGTGTCATTCGAATGTGTATGCACTTCTCTCACGCTTTCTAGTGATCTTGAGAATCAAAAGCATTCTAGTGACATTGGTTGTCTAAAAACTTACCCACACATTTCAAATTTGGGTTTAAAATTAAATAATCATGCTAGTGTGAGAAAGAGACATTGTGTGTGTTCCCTGCTTGCACTTTATGCAAATTGGGCGGTCGAACTACAAGTGTAATCCCTCACTTTTGTTCACCTTTAGAGGGGCTTTCCTAGGAATAACTAGAAGGCGAATCCAACCAGTTTTTCACTCGGGCCGGTATATAATGGATAAGACTAAACTATCAAGTCCTCATGGTATGTAGGCCTTAGTCGTACAGTGTCTTTCAAAACGGGATACTACTGTACAAAGTATAAGAGCCCCTAGTAGGATTGATTAAATCCTTTAGTGGCTTGCTAAATTCTCGCAAGGTGCCATGTCCCTGATTACCTGGACTAAGAACCAATTTGTTTAGAAGAAAAAATCCTTACTATTTGTTGGTGCAAGAACAGTCATTTTGAAGCCGCCCCACATTCGCACTATTCAAAGTAGAAACATAATAAATCCTCAAGGTCTCTGGATCTTTAGGATCTTGAGATTTGGTGGTCTCGAGAAGTGTGTGTTGTGGAGGGGAGCCAGTGTTGTGAAATCTCTAGTTGTTTGCTTTGACTTAGTGTTTGGAGAAATACAAGTGGGGACTCAACAAATATTGTCCTTTCTATCCTAGGGTTGTGCAACTTGTGAGTCAGTTAAATACTTTGCTTGGATCTAAAACTTTGAAACAAAGATTCAACAAGTCATCAAAATTTCAAACCCTTTGGAAAGAGAAAATATCCTTGAAGAGTCTGAGTATTACTGCTTGTTTATCCTTAGAGGCTTCTAAATATTTGGGCCCATATCTCATTTTTTCTTCTCCAAAGTCAACCTAGGAAAACTATGCTTTTGATTCTTTGATTTTCACATAATGGACCTTGTGGAATGAAAAAGAATTGAGACATAGACAATCAGTTTGAAAACTAAGCAAGAAGTGTTGATGTGGTAAAAAGAATCCATTTAATCAAGATAAAAAACAATTGAACCCCACATATGTGTTTGATCTCATGATTTCCCACAAAGTCAAAATACTGAAACCAAGGTCTATCAATTGTCAGAAGCGTCTTAGTCCAAAGACTCTCAAGAAACACCTTGTGAAACACTTTACGAAACCAGAGATAGATTGGTATACAACTTTTACAAACATGCTTCAATGGATAATCCAAACTTGTATTCATTCTATTATTGTCAGAATCCTAGTCTTTTCCAACGTTTTGAGTTTCTCACATAGGGTTGAAAATTTTAGGGGTATAGCATGCTATTCAATACCTTGGTCTTGTAAAAAAAGTCCCTCTAGGTTCATATAGGATCAAACCAACACTTTCAGTTGTCACACCATCAATCAAATCCTATCTCACAAACAACTTTTAGAACCTTGGAAAAATAATTCATGCTAGACTTTTGGTAAATCCTTCAAATCAAAAGAAAAATCACCTTGTTTGGCTAAGTGTGTGTGGATGGATGCTTCCTCATACATTTAGTTAAATTATCAACCTTGTGGAAAAGTTTATTTCAAGATAACATCAAACATCTTGAGATCTATAAGTCCATTATCTAAATCAAACCAAATCCAAACCAAAATCCAAAAATCCTAAAGTCTAGTATTCCTCCAAAGTTCTTAAAATTTCAAACATCCAATACTATTGACTGATTTATTTAAAGGACAACCTAAATTGATCCTAATTTTATGGTCCAAACAAGATCACACCACAAGAAGATCATGGAGCAAAACAAAGAAACATCCACTTGAAGCGATTTGATCCAAACTACATCAAAATTCAACCCTAGGGAATCTACCATTCCTTCACTCAACCTCACAACAATCACAAGATCTTCAAGAGGGAGGTGGCCAAGTGGAGGATGTCACCAACAACTTTCAAGGGATGACCCAAGACGAAATAATTGAGCTAGTCCAAAATCTTGAAACACACAAGATTGTCAACACAGTTATGAGACTCCCCACACATTACATGTTAGCATTAGAAAAAGAAGGGGCTAAACTCCCTTCCAATTTTGATGTGATCACTATTGTGGAACAACCTCTTGGGAATATGCCACTGGTATCATTCACACCATCCTTCCCAAACATCACCCAACCCATCATACAACCAACATCATCTCATTCTCCAAGTAAACCCATGATTACCAAGGGGAGTTCATTACTCCAAGCTCTCCAAACACATCCCCTTGTAAACAACCAAAACTTGGATGCAAACACAATCTTGGGTATGCCTAACACCATCCCACAAGACCCAAAACATCCATATGTACCACTCATTTTCTATGCTACAAACAATCCTTCCACCTTTTCCACATCACTAGCATACCTTCTTGATACACAAGTCTCTCTCCCCATGATATCACAAGGACACGTGGATCCCTTTGGGAAAGTGGGAACTTTTAATGCATCATCTTCACTTGTGCAAGGGAACACACCACCAGACTTCCCATCATTCCCTCTTTAACATCAACATCCACACCAATCCAAGGTATAGGGCAACCCCCTTTACCCAACATACCAATCCAAAACCAATCAAATCAAATCAATCCACCAATCACAAGTCAAATCAGCATGTCAATTGTGCCAAATCCTCCAAGCATGCCACTGACATTGTAACACCAAGTGGTACCAATCCAAAAATCTCATCCAATCATCACTCAATCTACAACACCCCAAACTCTCTAAAATGTGGTCTCTCAAGGACCTAACACATCAACCATACCATCTACCACTCAAACCCTTGTCCTCACTCAACAAGCACCTCCACAACCACCCAAACAATCTCTCATCACACCATCTCACACCATTCCACCAAGTCCCCCACCTCCACCACCGAATCCAAATATGGAAAATCAATACAATATCACATTGCAAGCAACCCAACAAGCGTATCAAAAGGAACTTCAACAATTCCAAGCTCAACAAGCCGCACAAAAAGCTGCCCAAGCACAATCCCAAGCTTTATGGCAACAACAACAAGCCACAAAAGCTACACAAGCCACACAATCCGCTCAACAAGCTAAAACTCAAGCACAAGCCTAATACCAAGTGCAACAAGCCCATGCATAAGCCTTGTTATAACAACAAGCTTATCAACAAGCTTTACAACAATAACAAACACAACAACAAGCAGCTCAGCTACAAGCCCAACAACAAACACTGATAACCCAACAACAACTACAGGCATATCAAAAAGTGTTGCTTGCACAACAAAACTTACAACAACCTCCCATGAACACGTAACCAAGTGCCTTGAACACGAACATACAAAACATCCCACCCGTCACCCAAGTAGTCATACCACCCCAAAACACATCATACATCCCACCACTTGATCCACAAAAATGATTTGTTTGCACAAATTAAACTAATCTCACAACAAGTGCTAGACATACAATCAGGAAAGACAACATAATCACAAGGGAATTTTCATGCCTATCCATTTGACAGAAGCATTGTGATGGTTCCATTCCCAAAAGGATATGAGATACCAAAATTTTACAAATACCGTGGGATTGGCAATCCTAAAGATCACATCAGGGAATTCCATGTACATTGTATGGAAGTTGCATATGAAAATTCTTATCTAATGTGACTCTTCCCTAGAAGTTTGGTTGGTCCAACAATGGAATGGTTCTACCGCCTTCCCCCTAGAATTAAAAAGTTTCAAGAAATTGTGGACTTATTCATACAAAATTATTCATTTAACATAGGCATGGATGTGAGCTTAGAATAATTTTCCAGCCTAAAACAAGCCAAGGGAGAAACATTCACATCCTTCTTGCAACAATGGAAATCCAAGGCCAATAGGAGCAAATGGGCTATACCAGAAGAACAACAAATTGGGACTATCATCTCCAACGTTGAAGGGACCTTGTCCTTTCATTTGAAAATACAATGCATAACAATGTATGACCAATTGATCCCCAAGGTGCTCAACATCGAAAGAGCCCTTATAACATAAGAGGGCACACCCACCTATCAAGAAAATTGACCATAAACAAGTTATAATGACAAACCGTGCATGTGGGCCAAGGACAAAAACATCACCAACGATGGTGTCGTTGACGCCAAAGTTATTATCTATGCCCGAAGGCAAAACACACAACAACAAGCATACTAACAACCGCAAATCAATACCCAAAAAAACCCACAAATCAACCCATCATCACAACAACAACCCAACAATCAAACTGTCAACAACCTAAATGCTCAAGGGGGACCACCCCCAAGGAATAGATATCCCCCTAAAAAAAAATACACACCACTTGGGGAACCAATTGAATATGTCATGCAACAATTGGTACAAGCAAATCTTATCAAAATCCCAATCTACAAAAATTATCAAGAGCCTCAAGTCAAACCACCATGGTATAACGAGAAGCACCTTTGTGATTTTCACAAAAGAAAGGGACACACAATAGCTAGTTGTATGAGACTCAAGAATTTGATCCAAGATCTCATTGATGACAAAACCATAACCATTGAACAACCAGCTGGTAATCAAGATCTCAAGATATAGATGAATCCAATGCCATATCACAATAAAGGAAACAACAATGGTAAAGTAAAGAGTTACAACAATGTGAACCATGTTTATGACCATGTTGTTGCATCCTTGGATGAATGGGTAACAATTGTTAATATCAAAGGATCTAGAGTTGAGTATGGAGTCACCACACGTGGCAGCAAAATTACCATTCTAGGGCCTTCATTGCCACCCAAAACACCCACCGCAAATACAAAGGTAATTCCTAATGGTTATAATGTCCTACATCAACTGAAAAAGACCCCCGCATAGATTTCCATCATGGAGTTGCTAAAAATATCATTGAAAAATAGGGAAATCCTAGAAAAGGTATTGGCTACATCCTCTGTCCCCACAGATCTTGATGTAGACCGGTTCCAAGCTATGATCATACATATCACTACACCACATCTCCTAACATTCTCTGAGTAGGATCTACCAACCCAACCATCTCACAATCATGCACTCCATCTTGAAGTCCTAGTCCACAAGAAAAAAGTCAAATGAGTCTTGGTGGATGGAGGTGTAGGTTGAATATCTATAATTTATAGCTAATAAAGAATCTAGGATTCTCTGAAGATGTCATCAAGAAAGGAAAAGGTATCACTATCAGGGCTTATGATGATCAAGAACGAGTGTCTTAAGGCACCATTCAACTCCCTATCCAAGTAGGGCCAACAATCATGAGGACTACATACCAAGTCCTTGATCTCGAACTCTCATACAATATCCTCTTAGGGTGCCCATGGATCCATGGGATGCAAGCTGTCGCATCCACGTTCCATCAATGTGTCAAATTCCTTTATCAGAATCAAGATCACAATCCATGGTGATCCTGAACCATTCTATTATTGCAAAAATTTGGAGGCCAAGTATTATAAGATCCTCCAAGTACCAAAGAATGATGAGGGACCCACATCCCCTAATGTTAACCCATCCACCTTAGCCTCCACTTTTGAGACAAAGACACCTTCCATTCTGAACATCCTAGAGGTTAAGGTTACTATCCAAGATCATGGATGTGGCGACTATAAAATGAAAAAGAGTGCCTTTGTGATAAGAGAGTTACCTCAATCTCCTAGATCTCATGGGAAACCACAACCAATTGACACATCTTAGACCTTCAAAGCAGAGGCTACCACCTTCAAAAAGTTGGGAGACCTAAGCAAAGAGATGGTAGATGAAAAAGATGTATCAAGCCTATTATAGCAATATGAAAGGCCCGTGTTAGATCTCCCCATGGAAGAAAGCAACAAAGCTCTTCAATTAATGTTTAATTGGGGCTATAACAAAAATGAAAAGCTCAGTAAAAATGACAATGGCCTGTTAGAACCCATCATTCTTGAGAAGCGCCTAAAGAATCTTGGCCTTGGATGCACCCCTAGAAAGATAACCATTCTTGGAAAAGGTACCCTTGTTAAAAAAATCAAAGTTCCTCCTCACTTACCGATATCCACAGGTCTACCTTTAGATAAATATACATTTGATATAACCAATGTATGTGACAAGGATCCCATCTCTGATTTACCCATGTTATTTGATGACTCCTCCATTTTTATGATCACCACCATTTCTTATGAGTCAGATACCCAAGCCACCAACCTAAAACTTGTTTACCCCCAACTCATTGATTGCGACCAACAAGGACCATCAATCTTAGACACATTCGAAAACGATGAGGCTCTCTCAGAATTCATGGGAATAAGGGATACTCTACCATATGGAGATCACAAAGAAAGGTTTGATATTGATCTGGACACATATGCGTACTATGGGGAAATGATTGAATCTCTTAGTCACAAAATTGAAAATCTAAGAGTAACATCTAGGTCTTTATGTGAAAACCACACTGTGGCACTTTCTGACCTGAAAATAGTAAAAAGAAACGATGTATTCAATGGTGAAAACCTCTTTGAGGTACTAAAGGATGAGGGATTCAATCTTCCCCTTAGTACCATCCATTAGGAAAAATCATTAGTACTGGAAAAAAATGGGACCTA